>QLSR01000333.1:303474-327058 GCA_031780015.1 Citrullus colocynthis
TTTTTTTTTTTTTTTTTTTTTTTTTTTTTTTTTTTTTTTTTTTTTTTTTTTTTTTTTTAATATTGCATTTGAAACGATAACTTGTATTTATTATCATAACAAATTTTAAAATTAAAAAGCTATCCGTGAATTTACCTGATTGGTTGACATCTATAGTTCCAATACTGAAAACCAATAGATCTCATTTATGCATGAAAACTATTCAAATAATATTTATTTCATTAAATTTCTTTTAAAATTATGAAACATAGGTAACACAAGTAGTACTCAACCAGTTTTTTTTTTTTTTTTTTTTTTGATAAATTGTCAAAACTCACTAATACTTTTCATCTTATAATAATGTTTAGAAAATAAATTAAGGAAGCAATGGATTTTAAATGTGATCAAATTTTAATATGTTCCATTTAGACTCACTTATCAGTTAATGCATTGATGAAATATAGACATTAGTGATGGCTTTTATTTATTAATTTTGATAGGAAGTGATTGCATAATTGATGAACTAGGATTGCTTTTAAGTTGCCATAATGATGAAAATCCACTAACAAAAAGAAATCCATCCACTCACCTATCATTACTCTAAAAAATTATAATATTAGTAGCAATTCTTAACTAAAAATTTAAAATGTCAAAATTCGAGTCCCCAGCCTAGATAATGTGAATTAATAAATAATAGTGGTGATTTAATTAAAAAAAGTACATAATAATAAATTATAGTTTGTTTAGTAGAGAATTTTAAAATAAAAATCTAAAAATATAGGATTTAATAAACACAAAGTTGTATTTCATATTTTTAGATCTGTGTTTGGTAGTCGATTCAGAAATTAGATTCTAATTTAAATAATTGTTTAAAATATGTTTGATACTATATATATTTATAAATCATAAAACTAACTGTAATTACTAACTAATATTTAATTGATAATAAATTATTATTGTTTTATTTATGAAAATGATTTAGGTTAAAAAAATTCTATAATTATTATTTTTTTAGTATTATACAATTTATAATACATTACATAATATATATTATATCTTTTAAAAAAAATTTATAACATATTTGTTTTTCAAAATGTTTTTATTAACATAAGAACATTTTAAAACTTTTTTTGGGTTGCAAAAACTAGTGCAACTTTTAAATATTTAGAGGGTAATAATAGTTTTTGTTCATATACTAATAATAAGGGTACTTTTTAATATTATTAAAAGTTTAAGGATGTTGAAATTTTAAAATTTTTAAGATATTTTTTTAACAAAAATGATTTCAATCCGAGACTAACGATAAGAGCATTTTTATTTTTATTTTTATTTTTATTTTGAAAGTATAAAGATATTGTTGTGGAAGTTCAAGAATATTTTTAAAATAAAGTACAAGTTTAGAGGTATTTTCAATAATTTAACTGAAGAAATTCAACAAACATGACTAAATATATAATTTGAAGTGACTGTTCAAACTTGTTTTAATAAGTTATGTTCTTTTAGAGTTAAATTACAAATTTAGTTTCTAGATTTTGAGGTTTGTGGTTTGTGTATATTTCATTCCTCTAGTTTAAATTTATAAATTTAGTTATTGAATTCATAAATTTTTTAAAATTTACAAATCTAATACACAAAATTGAAAGTTTAAGATATCATATTGACATAAAATTCAATTACGTACATATATATATAATAGATCAAATAATTTTTAGAAAAAATTGAATTTGATAGAGACACAAAAATTGAAATTTTAACAACTCATTGAATACATTTATGAAAGTTTAAGTACTACCTAGACAAAAACTTTAAAGTTGAGAAACTAAACTTATAATTTAGCCTTTTTTTTCTAATTTTTCAAATATCACTTTATTTTACATAGTTACAGTAGACATGTTATATCATTATTTAGTTAGTACAATTAACGACACAGTGATTACATAAAATCATAAACCAAAATTAAATAAGAGACAATAAAAACTTTATAATTTAGGAAAGAAAAGTTGTTTTAAAAACTAAAATATAGACTTGCATATTAAGGGTCTTGAGCTGGACATCCCACATATCTATTATGCAAAATTTTCAAACTTCATGTGTTTCACAACAACTTCGTGGAAAAATAACATAATTAAGTTCTACTCTTTTTTTTTCTTTTTTTCTTTTTTTTTTTTCCCCTCAAAATCCAATACAATTTTGTCATCAATAATTGAATTTGGCTTTCTGATGGACAATTAATGCACTAGATTCTAGTCAAGTTGAATCTCTCATAACTACTTTACTCAACCTCAAAGTCTTAACTTTTAAGGCTATGAAGTAGTTTTCAAACACTAACTCAAACATATTATTCTTCCAAAGGGTTTCATGCATTGGTTTGTTGTTTTGGTTTTAGAATTTTACTTTAAAAAAATATGATAATAATAATAATAGAGTAATGGAGAGAAAACAAACATAAATCTCCAAAACTAAAAATTGAAATTGTTATAAAAAGGAGGTTAAAATTAATATTTCTCAAAATTTAATGTCAAAATCAAATAATTTAGACCTCGTTCGATAATGGTAACCATTTGATTTTTAGTTTTTTAAAATTAAGTCTATTAAACATTCATTTCTTAACCAAGCCTTGAAAAGTAAAAAAAAAAAAAAAAGTTTTTAAAAATTTGTTTTTATTTTTAGAATTTGGCTAAGAATCCAACTCATTTACTTGAAAAATATGTAAACCATGTTAAGAAATTTAGAGGAAATAAGTTTAATTTTCAAAAATAAAAAATAAAAAACCAAGGTCGGTAACCATTTCGTTTTTGTTTTTCAAAGTTAAGTTTATTTCCTCCCCATTTCTTATAATGATATATATCTTTCTTCAGTATAATGGTTGAATTCTTAGCCTAAACTCCAAAAACAAAAATGTTTTTAAAAGCTACTTTTCTAGTTTACAAAATTCGACTTAATTTTCAAAAGCAAAAAGGAAAAAAAATTAAATAATTAACAAACAGGACCTAAATTGTTACAGAATGAGATCTTAAAAATCTAAGAACCAAAATGAGATTTCTACTTTATTATTCTTAAACACACCTAAAAGTTCTTCCAAGTTGTTAAAGGTAATAAATTTGAAAAGGTGGGAAATAAAATATGAACATACTAAGAAGAAAGTCAAAAGAGGGGGGAAAGTAGGAAATGCATTAAAAAAATAAAAAAAAGGAAGAAATCGACAGAGTTTTTATTTTTGGAAATTGACCTTTGAATTTGTGGCAAAGGCATTCATTCATATCTCTGGGTCCGCTCCAGCTGTGTGGAATAATAATAATAATAATAAATTCATCAATAATCCTAAATTGAAGGAAATTGAGAGCAAATAAATGTTCATTTTCACAATACAAAACTCTAATGTCCACTTTTCCATTTCCTCTCAATTCCCTATTTGACTTAGAAAACACATTTTGCTTTGACTTTGAAATTCTATTTTTTTTCAAATTTATTGCATTCCCATCGGTTAGTTAAGTACTATTTATTATGTTCATCTGAAACTTTATTTTTGTGTAAATTTTGATTACTAAACATAGAAATGTTAAAAAATATAGAAGCTAAAATTGACTAAACATGAAAGTTTACGTGCGAAATGATGACCTAATTAAGACAAAACTCTTAAACTTGGAAAACAATTACATTGCTTTGGTTCTTAAAATTTCTTAAAAGTGAAACCTATAGAATAAAATAAAAAACAAAAATTCGTTTAAAAACGCTTTTCATTTCTATATTTTTTTTTAGAAGTAACAATTTGATCCCTAAACAACTAAACTTTAGTTTGTAACGACTTAGTCCTTATACTTTCAATTTTGTAACAATTTAGTCATAAACTAAAGTATGCAGCAATTTAACCATTGTACTTTTAAATTTGTGACAATTTAGTCCCTAACGTAGAAAAAATCATAAAATTAGATGTCAATTTTTATTATTTTATGATATAGACTATGTATTTTGTAAAAATATTGAGTCTCTAATTAGTTTATTGGTTTGCAAGAAATCTTATTGAATTTTAACAATAATTTCTACAATAGAGACTAAATTGTTACAAACGTTAAAGTATAAGGACTAAATTGTTACACAGTAAAGTCCAAGGACTAAATTGTTACAAAATTTAAAGTATATGGACAAAATTGTTACAAATCAGAGTCCAGAGACTAAATCTATACTTCTATAAAAGTTTAGGGATTAAAAGTGATTTTTAACCCATTTAAATTTGGGCAAGTCTATATAAATGATAACTTTCTTCTTCTTTTTTTTTTTTTTTTTCATTTTTCTTTTTATGTCATCACTGCATAATCAATTATGTTAGATTATACTCGTAGGGGTGTTCGTGGGTTGGGTTGGGTTAAAACACTTTTTAAATTCAACCCTATTATTCATATGGTAAGTTTCTTCAACCCAAATAACACTTATTAAATAATGAACCGGTCAGGTTGGGTTGGTTCGGGTTATTTGGTTCATTTATTTAAGTTTTTGTTTTGAAAGTAAGTAAAATGCTAATATGTACAAATTTTATTTGATTATTTTCATATATCAAATTAAGATTAACAACTCAATTTCAATTTATCTTATGAAAATATCCAATAAAATAATAAAATAAAAGTAAATATATGTATATATAATTGTATCATAAGTTAGAAAACCTACTTTTTAAATCCACGATCATCACATTTAACAGAATGAATTGTATCATAAGTCGGAGAATAAAAAATCCAATAGAATAATAAAATAAAAATATCATAAAAATAAATATATGGGTTGTTCGAGTTAGTTTGGGTTGTTTTACTTGAACCCATGAACCAACGCAATCCATAAAATTTTCATTTATTTGATCCAACCCAACCAAATAAACTATAACTCAACCTAAACCCTATAGACTAGGTTGGGTTAATCGAGTTTTTCGGCCATGAGATATCTTAAACACCCTTAGATTAGAGTTACTTATTTGCTATCAACAATTAAATCCACAAACATCACATCCAAGTAAACAGAAACGGTAAGGAAGCAACTCATATAATTGGGAAGAAGAAGAAGAAGGAAAAAAAAAAAAAAAAAAAGGTTATTGCAAGGAAGTTTGTTCTCATTGACAAATCACAATGGAAAGGGGTAAAGCAAGCTTGACTTTACTTATGATCTTACAATCTATGCTAATATTATCATAAGAATCGTGTAATCATACGCCAAGTTGAAAAATCTTTGACTATCAAACATGGTAGCGCATTCAAACTCTGTGTCCCACCATGGAAATAATAAAACATATTAGGGTTTTTTCCGCTAATAGCCGCAGAAAATCAAGCCCAAAAGTCTAAAACATCCTCATTAATTTTTTGCCATTTAAAAAAAAATTGAAAAGACATACATATGGAATAATATGAAAATATTGTGACATTAGTTTTTCCAAAACTGTTTATTTTCCAAAACCCATAAAAAAATAATAATAAAAATAAAGGAAATTTTCACATTAATAAAGAATCACCTCCTCCATTTATTAGATTTTATCATTAGAACATTCATGAAAAAAAAGGGTAGATTTAAGACATTCTTATCATTTAACCTATTTAGTTAAGTAGAAACCCCTTGCCCAATCTAATTAAATAAGACCACAACAATATCAATGAAAATAAAAAAGGAAAAACAAACCTCAAGCAAAGTTATGGTTTCATCCCATAGGAAATCCACCTCAAATTCTTGTGTAATTTTTAACTTGTGTAGCATATGGAGTGTTGAACATATATAGTGTACAACAATAGGAAATCCACCTAAAATTCTTTAGCATTCTTTAAGGAAGTCCTTGTCTTTGCATTATCCTGTATTTGATTTTGTCCTGCAGACACCAAAAACCACATCAGCAACAAATGCTTTGTTGATTCATTGGCAGTAGCCTCGACCCCGACCAATCTCAGAAACGAGGTTGCGGGAAGTTTTCCTAGACCAATTCAGTCACACACTATGCGTGATAAGTAGGTTCGTTGAGGCATAATATGCCACCATTAGCTCTCTTCGCCATCATCTTGATGAACTCCAGTCTCCAGAAAGAACTCTTCATTGGGATACATCTTCTGAAATAGCTGTCAAGTACAAAAACCAGTAACAAATAACATTAATAACATTTTTAACACAAAAACCAGTAACAAATAACATTAGTAACATTTTTAACGAGAATAAATTCATTAACAGGAAAACTCGAAATATGGCATGGATATGTTCATTGAGAATCTTGTTAGATACCTAGATAATTAGTATGAAGTTAGAAATCAGGTATAAGGGTAATTAGATAAATAGTTAGCTACAGAATGTGGTTATAAATAGAAGGAAGGTGAGTGAAGGAAGGGAAGCTATTTTGCGGAGTGATCTAGGGCTTGAGAACACTCAGGATGGATTCCAAATTCCTTTATACTTGGATTGTCGTGTAATAGTTTCTCTATATTTCAATATATTCTAGATCTTGTTCTTGGTAGGAAGAATTTTAACAAATCTCCATTAGATGCTGGATGTGGTTACAAGATTTCTGACAGGAAGCAATTGTGTGAGGGAATAATAGTTGTTAAAATCATTTTTTTCATTTTCTAAATTACTCGTAAAATGCTTTTAATCCTTCAAAATCAATCTTAATAGTAAGAAAAATACATTTAAAAGCAAAAAAATTGAACATTGAATTGATTTTGAAGATCATAAGCGTTTGTCGAACATGATAAAAGTAATTTTAGCTTTTTCAAAATCAATCCCAAACATGTACTAAGAGAAGTTGATATATGCAACTAAACGTCTATGTCAATGAAACCATATACCTCAAAAGTTGCATTCAAAAGGTCATCGTAGTTCAGATTTCCATCAGGCATAGGAGTGAAGCTCACTGATCCAAATTGACCCTGACAAAATTAACAACGCATTACTGGTAGTTTTACATTGCATGTCAGCGGATCAAGATGCTTGTCAACGTTAGAATAAAAGATTCAGTCTCCTAATTTCAAACGCCATCCCAATGATTTAGTTCTCTACAATAGATCAGCAATGAACTTTATAAATTAACTGTATGCCTTGAAAACATCGAGGTTAAATTCTCTATAAATTAACCGTGTGCCTCAAAAGTTTTAGCCATTGAAGTTACTTTCTTCATTTCTCCCAATGGAAACCATAAAACTTCACAAATAAAAAGGCATAAAGGTGCAAAGAAACGAAATCAAAAAGAAAAAAAACACACCCTCTAAGAGGTGATACCAATACAATATAGCACATGAATCGGGATCCAACAGAAACCAACAAATTAACCACCACAACAGAATTAGCAAGATCATCAACTTATCTTTGAAGGATTCCTGTTGCACCACAAATATAAAAGAGAAGCACGTTCTTAACAATATCACAAATCAAGATGGCCAAAAATAAGGATGACTGGATGAGATCTTTTATTTTATTGAAAAATCGTTGATAAATTTTCCTAAAAGCTTAAAAACCATTACCCAAGGAAAGTATTTTTAGAAGTTACCACAAGAAAAACCAACGAAAAACAATGAATTTGACTTTCTGTAGTGAAAGATTATTGGTGGAATGGATTACTTGAAAGTTTTTCCCCCTTTCTCTAGATGAGAAACTAAGCTTTCACTGAAATAAATAAAAGAATACAAAATAAAAGGTCCAGGAGCATACAAAAAATAGCCTGCACCAAAGGTGCCAAGCAACTCACAATAGTAAATAATAAGATGATGTAGGAAGTTTTAAGTGTTTTTATTGAAAGCTTTCCTGTATTTCTTGTGAGGTTCCTTGGGTCTTTGTATCTGTTTCTTGGCTGTGGTCTTTGTTAAGTTCTTAAGCTTGATAAAATGTTGATTTACTATAGTTAAATTTTAGATCTTCGGATTTGACCATTTGGTTTGTTATTGCTTGGTAAAGGTTGTTGTCCACTGTCCAGCCTATAAACATGTGTATTCACAATTGTTTTAGTTTTAGCTAAATGAAAATCAATATAAAATTGTTTTGGAAGTTATAGTCATAGTACTAATTGAAAATCAATATAAAAGTGCATTGGATGTTTTAATTTTACAACGATTGGTATCAAAGCACCACCCCATCCAAAGGCTAGAATTTTTTCGAATTTGGATCACAAATAATGGAGGCAGAAGCTTCTTTAAGTACTCACCAAGCTTTGGACCTAACGCTTGCAGTCGGTTGGGAACTCGTTGGAGGAAATCAAGAAAGGAATGATTGAGATACAACGTGTTAGAGCAAATATCTCGCCAAACGAATCAAGTCACAACAAATCAACAAGTGTTGATGATGCAAGAATGATGGATGAAACAAGACACGTCCAAGAAAACCAAGATTGATAAAAGATTGCCAAGAAGAAATCAAAACGGACCAATTGTCAAGAAAACTCAAATTTTTGAATGAAGATTGACCTACCAAGGTTTAATGGAGGGAGGTATGTTGGGAAGTTCTCGATTGGGTAAAAAAAATGTGGATAGGTACTTTGAACATGCCAACCAACCTGAAGAAAAGAAGGTAAAACTCGTGCTTTTCATTTTCAAGTTTCAGAGTGGAGATTTGGCTTGGTGAGACCAACTACGAAACAATCTGAGATATTATGTCAAACAACCCATCAAGAATTGACCACATACTTCTGGGCTATTTGTAGTTTGGTATTTATGATGTAATTTGGTTCTAGCCTTGTTTTGGCATATTTGTAGTTTTATCGTTATTTCTTCTCATGTACTTTAAGCATTAGACTCCTTCATTATATCATTGAATAGTCTTGTTTCCGTTTAAAAAAAAAAAAAAAAAATTACTCTCTAACTTCTTATAACTTCTTAGTGTTTCAATTAGAGACCCTCTTCTGTACCTTTCCCTTATCACCAAGACAGTTTCTTATTTAAAAAAATATTAAGAAAGGAAAAAGTAACGGCGCATATACTTGTATGTTCAATCAAAAGGACAGTTCTACAGGCATCAAGCAATTCTCACCCCAGTTGATTCCTGAACGTATAACGCACTCCAAAGTAAATCCGAATCTTTATCTTCGGCACTGGTATCTTGATCTACAGAATTAGAATCAGGACAATCGGAAACAAAGAGTGACATGATTGTGTTTATTGCTGCACAGACCATCTCTTTCCCTTGATTAGCATTATCGCATAAGGTAGAGATGTATATGACAAACCTACACAAGAAAGGCAGCACTGTCAAACAGGTTCAAGTGGAATGAATGCATTATTTAGACACCATTTTTTTTTTTTTTTTGGGGGGGGATGAGAAACAATTTCACTTATTATTGAAAAAGAGAAGAAAAATAACACAAAGGAGTACGTGGAAAACCCTAGAACAGGGAGAAAAAACCACGATAGAACTTTCTCTTTTTTATTTATTTTTGATACAAACAAAGCATTACAAGGAGAAAGAATAAATAGAGATAAAAAACTTAAACAAGGAAAAGATATTGGAAACATATAAAAGGAAAGAACTAAGTTTTAAAATATCTCCCAAATATTTTCCCTTTTTCAACACTCCCCCTCGAGATGGAACGTAAATGTCAATTAGACCCATCTTGCTTACACATGCATCAAAGCTCTGCATAAGCAACCCCTTGGTAAGAACATCTGCAACTTGTTGGCTGGAAGGAATATAAGAAATGCAAATGCTTCCGTTTTCCAGTTTCTCCTTTATAAAGTGCCTATGGATCTCCACATGTTTTGTTCTATCGTGCTGAACCGGATTGTTTGCAATACTAATAGCAGCCTTATTGTCACAATAGAGTTTCATAGGTATTTCATTGCTTTGGTGAAGATCAGATAGAACTTTCTTCACAGATTCCATGACTCATAGCTCTGTATTCTGCTTCAGCACTGCTTCTAGCGACCGCACTTTGCTTCTTACTTCTCCAAGTTACAAGATTACCCCAAACAAAGGTGCAATACCCAGATGTAGATTTTCTGTCAATTACTGATCCTGCCCAATCAGAGTCTGTATAGGCTTCGATGTATTTTCTGTCGGATTTTCTAAACATCAATCATTTTCCTGGTGTGCTTTTCGAATATCTCAGAATCCTGTTTACAGCTTCCATGTGTTCTTCGTAGGGAGCTTGCATAAACTGACTCACAACATTAACAGCATAGGAGATATCTGGTCTAGTGTGTGCTAGGTAGATTAGTCTCCCAACTAGACGTTGATATCTCTCTTTATTAACGGGAACTTTGGTAATAGACTCTCCCAATTTGGCATTAGACTCGATCGGAGTGTCAGCGGGCCTGCATCCAGTCATACATGTTTCTTTCAGTAAATCAAGAGTGTATTTCCGTTGAGAAACTGAGATTCCTTCTTTGATTTCCTAGGTCTTTGATTTTAAATTCGTCTGCCATTTTCTGTTTTAACTTGTTGATTTCAGCAGTATCATCTCCAGAGATAAGACGATGTCATCAACGTATACAATTAGAACGGCAATCTTACCCGAGACAGACCTTTTTGTAAATAAGGTATGGTCAGAGTGTCCTTGAGTGAAGCCTTGGGACTTAACAAAAGTGGTGAATCTCTCAAACCATGCTCTTGTTGACTATTTTAATATATACAAGGCTTTTCTAAGTTTGCACACACATCGATCAAATTGGTCTTCAAAGCCAGGAGGAGGGGGGGGATCATATACACTTCTTCTTCTAGATCACCATTTAAAAAGACGTTTTTCACATCTAGCTGATAAAGAGGCCAATCTCAGTTTACTGCAACTGATAGAAGGACTCTGATTGTGTTCAACTTTGTGACAGGAGAAAAAGTCTCAGAATAGTCTACCCCGAAAGTCTGAGTGAACCCTTTTACTACAAGCCTGGCTTTATATCTGTCAAGAGTTCCGTCAGATTTATACTTTGTTGTGAATACCCACTTACATCCAACTGGTTTATGCCCTTTCAGAAGAGCAACAAGTTCCCAAGTATGATTTTTCTCAAGAGCTCTCATTTCTTCCATAACAGCAGCCTTCCATTCAGGGATTTCCATAGCCACATATATGTTTTTCGGTATGGTTATAGTATCAAGACTAACAGTAAATGCTCTGAACTTAGAAGACAAATTATTATAAGAGAGGAAGCTATACATACGATACCTTGTGTAAGATCTTATGCCCTTCCTTAAAGCAATGGGCAGGTCTAGATTGGTATCACACTCTCCTGGCTTGTCGAGCTCTTCTCCAGTTGTAGGGTTTTGAGGTATTATCCATTTTTCATTCTCCTCAACTATTGTTGACACTACATCACTTTCAGCAACCTGGTTATTTTCTGTCATATCATCTTTACCATCTTCTACCAGAAGTTTTGTCAGGTCAACAATATCCTTTTCAACACAAACATTTTCAGCGCAAATAGTATTATTATCAGGATCAGTGGTACCTTGGACTTGTGTCGGTTCGGATGATTGGACCGGAGCCGGCATATCAGTAGGGGCCGCTATTTCCTTTCTAAGATTCTTCCTGTAGTACGTTATCCATGGGACTTGTCTGGTGGGTAGGACAGTGTCGTGGGTTGTTAGGGTAGGTTCAGAAAGAGAATTTGGATAGTTAGTCTCTTCATTATTGCTCTCCCCCTGAAGAGGACTAACGGGAAAGAAACGTTGATCTTCTAGGAAGGTGATATCCATAGAGATGAAGTATTTCCGAGAAGTGGGATGGAAACATTTATAACCACGCTGGTGGAGGGGATATCCAACGAAGACACATTTCTGGGCCCAAGGGGAGAACTTAGTCTAGTTTGGACAGAAGCTGTGGACAAATGTTGTACACCCAAACACTCGGAGAGGGACATCAGGTATAAGGCAAGTGGTAGGATAAGACAATTTGAGGTAGTCAAGAGGGGTTTGGAAGTGGAGAACGCGAGAAGGCATCCGATTTATAAGATGAGCTGCAGTCAATACTGCATCTCCCTATAGGTAAGATGGAAGGGAGGCTGAAAGCATGAGAGACCGAGCAACTTCAAGGAGATGACGGTTTTTTCTTTCAGCCACTCCATTTTGTTGGGGCGTATAGGCACATGAGCTCTGGTAAACGATACCTTTAGTGGATAAGAACTCGCGAAGGGTATTAGTGAGGAATTCACAACCATTGTCACTCCGAAGAATGGCAATCTTGGCAATAAACTAAATTTCAATAGTGGTGTAAAACTATTGGAAAATGGATGAGACTTCAGACTTATCTGTTAAAAGGAAGACCCAAGTAAGACGAGTGTGGTCATCAATGAAGATAACAAACCAACGCTTACCAGAAGAGGTGGTAATCCTCGAGGGGCCGCAAACATCACTGTGAATAAGAGTGAAAGGTTGAGAGGGTTTGTAAGGTTGAGACGGAAAGGAGACACTGTGTTGTTTTGCACGAATACACACATCGCAAGATAAAGAGGAGATGTCAACTTTATTAAATAAATGGGGAAATAAATATTTCATATATTGGAAATTGGGATGGCCAAGACGAAAGTGCCATAACATACGGTCAGTTTCAGAAGTTGAAAAATAGAAAGATAGCAGACTAGCCCTTGAACTGTGCCTAGAGGAAGTATCACCGTTAAGGAAATAGAGTCCCCTATTGTGCTGGGCAGTGCCAATCATCTTCCTCGAGCTCAAGTCCTTAAAAAGAACATCATCGGGTGAGAAAGCTACACGACAATTTAAATCTCTGGTAATCTTACTCACAGACAGTAGATTATACGAGATTTTGGGGACATGCAGAAGATTCTGTAATATTAAACCATCGAAAGGAGAAACGTGACCCTTGCCAGTAACAGGGGCAAGTGTCCCGTCAGCAATTCGAATTTTTTCATTACCAGCACATGGATGATAAGAGAGGAAATTGTCAAAAATTCTAGTCAAATGGTCTGTAGCTCCTGAATCAAGAATCTAGGGTTTCTGGCCAGTAATACTGAGTAGACTCAAGGATATAGAGATACCTGAATGTGCAATTGCCCCAAGAGAAGCGGTACCGTTGTCAGCTGGGTAGTTCTCTTGATGTTGTGGTTCCGAGTCACTTACCGAGGCCTGGTTGGGTTTGTTGTTTGGAGGTCGACGTTTACCGTTCGGAGGTTGACCATGTAGCTTCCAACACTGATCTTTTGTGTGCCATGGTTTCTTACAGTGTTCACAAACTGGAGAAGGTTTCCCGTTCTGCTTGTCTCCAGATGTACTAGCTAATTTTGCACTGACCGCAGCTGAGTCAGTAATGGAGGTACCCACAGTATTCATAGCACTCGTTCTATCTTCTTCAAGCCGAACTTCTGAACAGACTTCCATCAAGGTCGGTGTTGGTTTCTGTCCCAATATTCGGCTTCGCACAGCATCGAATTTGGAGTTTAAACCGGCTAAGAAATCATATACTCGGTCGACTTCCTCAAGCTTGTAGTATTGAACTCCCCCACACGGACAATCCCAAACAAGTTCTCGACACAAGTCCATTTCCTGCCAGATCAGGGATAATTTGTTAAAATATGACGTGACATTCATAGTACCTTGTTTACATTCGTGGATTTGTTTCCGCAGTGTGTAAAGTCGAAAGGCGTTCTGTCTTTTGGAGTATAATTTTTGAACAGCATCCCAAATATCTCGAGTCGTGGCAGCATACAGTAAGGGTTTTCCAATTTGAGGTTCCATACTGTGAATTAAAAGTGACCGGAGTAGGGAGTCCTCTCCTTTCCAAATGCGCTCTTGCGGGTCTCCTGGTCTGGGTTTCGGTATCTCGCCAGTTAAATACCCAAATTTGTGACGCCATTCAAGAATCATTTTTACCGACTGAGACCAAGAGAAGTAATTTTGACCATTCAATTTTTCACCAACAGTCAGCCTAGTGGAGTTACCTATTGGACCAGACAAATAAGGTGCCGATGTAATGGTTGGGAATGTAGTTACCGGATGCACTGGATACAACGGTAAATTTGACGGGACACTTGAATTTACTGCACTTTGACCTATATGGGTAGAAGCACTTAGTGTGGCCCCAAGAGCGGCAATTTGTTACTGAAAATTTGCTTGAAGATCAGCGAGTTGTTGTTGAAGAGAAAGCGTTGAAGAAAAACCACTAGATTCGGCAACAGCGGTCGGAGCCGAGTAAAAACCACCAGATCTAGTGGTAGCCGCGGTGGTCGGAGGAATAACGGCACCGACAGCAGTGGTCTGAGGGTATTCGAATCCCGGCTGCCCATCAAACCCAGAAGAACTTCCTACCTCCACAAACTGTGGTTGTGTAGCAGCAACGGATGGAGGGAAGTGCAGATCGGGGTTAGACGCGGAACTTACCTCCACGAAGTGCGGCTGTGCAGCGGAGACGAACGACAGGAAACGCAGATCAGGATGGCCGGCGATTTGTTGGTCGATCTGAGTAGCAGATCTATAGTTCCCAGTCGACGACAGATGAATCTGAGGAGGCGCGGCGCTAGGGTTTTGCGACTGCGGCAGTAGACTCTGAAAGAAGGTGGCGGCGGCGTTTGGGTTGAGCGACCGAAGATACTAGTGGACGGCGGACTCGGTGGTGGCAGCTGCGGCGGCGGACTCCATCGGCAACGGTGGCGGCGAATCTTGCCTAGGGTTATTTTTGTCAGTGACGGCTAGGGTTTCTAGAGTTTCCTCACCACGCTTTGATACCATATTGAAAAAGAGAAGAAAATAACACAAAGGAGTACATGGAAAACCCTAAAACAAGGAGAAAAAACCATGATAGAACTTTCTCTTTTTTATTTATTTTTGATACAATCAAAGCCTTACAAGGGGAAAGAATAAATAGAGATAAAAAACTTAAACAAGGAAAAGATATTGGAAACATATAAAAGGAAAGAACTAAATTCTAAAATATCTCCCAAATATTTTCCCTTTTTCAACACTTATAAATGAAATATCCAAAGAGGACAGTAGAATCACCATAAAGAGATACAAGATGAACCAATGTGCAACCCAATCAGAAGAAAAATTACAAATAAGGCAATTACTTGGGAAGAAAACTATTTAGACACCATTTTAAAACTTGCAAAACACTGAAAATGATGAAAACAAATTTTTTTCATGTTTTAAATAAGTATATTTATAAATTGCACTACTTTTTAGATTATATATATAAGTCATAATAATTTAAGATGTTCCTATTAATCAAACTGCTCACAAATTCACAATAAATAAATGTTGAGATTAACTACCATTGAACATCAATTTTCAACCATCACCTCAACTTTCTTTTTGGCAAAAATGAACAGATATGACAGGTAATTTATAGGAGAATAGAAGCATAAGCTCACCCCTGTCCAGAAAGTTTGCTTAGTTATATAGAGTGACAGCTAGGTTATGGAAAAAACAAAAATAGGTAAAATTACATTTTACTTTAAGCATTGTATCTATTTGAAGTTTGAACTTAAATTTTAAAAAACAAAAAACAAATCAAAACAAAACAATTATGTCTTTAGAGCTTGAATTATATCATCTTTTGTTATAGTTCCAGTCAACTATAACACATGGTGGGTTTCGGTACAAGGCTAGCACTCTTTTTAATGACAAACTATACCTTCATAAAGCACAGGTAAGAATATACATGAGCAAATGAGGAAGAAGAGAAAGAGAGAGAGAAAAAAAAAAAAAAGAGGAAACAAATCATCAGGAGCCAAAATAAGCCTGACACTGTTGTTTAAAATTTGAGTGAGTTGACATGATCTAACGCCAGTTGACTTGGACAAATATGAATTGACCTGTAATAAGGATGAATTGATTTGGGAGACTCCTAGGTTGGTATTTGGATCAGGCAAATACCTACCAACCGATCGCCCAAATCTGTCCAACAAATGGCTAGATCATGCCACCTCCAAATTTTAAAAAATGGGTGTCAGACATGAATTCCACCAAGTGCTGTTATCAATAGAAGCAAAAATTAAGCATAATCTAAGTCTAATGATAATGATTAATCAACCTGACATCCCTATCCATGAACATATATGTGAGACCAAGGAAGACTCATAACGATAGGGCAGAAAGAGATCTCCTTATAGCAATATAAAATGAATACTATAATTCTATAATCACTCTGTCCATGCCATCCATTAAGTCCATTGAGTCGGCGTTGAGCATGATTTACCACCTCTACTTTGCCATCACTTTGAGGATGGCCCACAAAGCTAAGTGCCTATTAGGTAGTAGGTCAGACAATTTTATCTATACAAAAAAAAAAAGAAAAAAAAAAAAAAAAAAAAAAAAAATTTTTTAAAAAAAAAAAAAAAAAAAAAAATAAAAAAAAAAAAAAAAAAAAAACAAATATTTTTTAAAAAAAAAAAAAAAAAAAAAAATAAAAAAAAAAAAAAAAAAAAAACAAATATTTTTTAAAAAAAAAAAAAAAAAAAAAAATAAAAAAAAAAAAAAAAAAAAAACAAATATTTTTTAAAAAAAAAAAAAAAAAAAAAAATAAAAAAAAAAAAAAAAAAAAAACAAATATTTTTTAAAAAAAAAAAAAAAAAAAAAAATAAAAAAAAAAAAAAAAAAAAAACAAATATTTTTTAAAAAAAAAAAAAAAAAAAAAAATAAAAAAAAAAAAAAAAAAAAAACAAATATTTTTTAAAAAAAAAAAAAAAAAAAAAAATAAAAAAAAAAAAAAAAAAAAAACAAATATTTTTTAAAAAAAAAAAAAAAAAAAAAAATAAAAAAAAAAAAAAAAAAAAAACAAATATTTTTTAAAAAAAAAAAAAAAAAAAAAAATAAAAAAAAAAAAAAAAAAAAAAAAAATTATAAAAAAAAAAAAAAAAAAAAAAAAAAAGTTGTTTAACATAGAAGTAGAAGCCTAACGATATTTTCTCAATAAAAAAAACCTAGTATCTTTTAGTGTAACCAATGGGGTTGGTGATAAGATATTAAAACAGCACCTACATGACGGTGAGTGTGAGTCTGTGACTTTCACAAGACATTCACACAAACTATTGATGGCCATAATGCACAGCCCTTGAGCATGTCTTAAAAAACAATGTAGTTATTTTGTTAGACAAAACATGCGTATCCATTAAAAATAATTTATCATTAATGAAAATGAAGAAAAGATTAATAGAAATAGAGAACAAGAAAATAGAAGACAACAATGAATTTATTTCCAACAGTGAAATGAACTCACATATCCTCCGGACAAACAGCTAAATTGCCACCTATCTGGAGAACCCGAACTGATGAAACTTGCTCGGGAAACAACGCTATGATGGTGGAAGGAAATTTGTTAATGCTCTCCTGCTAAATGGTTTGATAACATAAATAGATAAAAGCAGGAAGTGCTTACTTTTAGGAGGATAGACCAACAGGCAATTCTTAACATCTGATACTAAGGAGTGCTTTGTAATGCATATTCCTCTGGCCACCTTGTGATTAGCATCTCTCAAGCTAACATCTGGAAGACTTCCAAGAGATGATTTTAACAGGCAGGGAACTCTAAAGCATGGATCCAGCACCAACTGTTGACTAAAGATGTCCTGTCCAGAAGCCAACCGAACACCCTTATAATGCTCATTACTCTGCAAATATTTCAATATGTACTATATCAATCCATTTTCACCTTAATGGAAGAGCTGTTTAGTTCATTCCAAGTAGTCCACACAAGAAAAAGAAAAACATACTATTATAATTCTAAACCTTGTCCTTTAATAGAGCAGCCACAGGCATTCGCAAAACCTGTACAACAAAAAGATGTAAATAAGAGTAAATGTTCGACTTATCATGGAAAAGAAAGACAAAGGTGAGTCGGGTAGCCCCTTTGAAGTGAAAAGAAAAAATGGACCAATGTTAATATTTTAATTAAGAGATCTATCTAATATATAAAGAAGAAAAGTTGATTCACTAAGTAAAATAGACATATTATTAGTAATCGGACCGCTCAAATAACGCAATAAGAAAGATTTTTCGTAAATGGTCCTCAATCTTCATAGGTCACGTTCTGCCAAAGGAGGTCTAGATGCAATAGACATTGTATAAAAAGCAAGTTTCCTTGGACAATAACTGCTTATAACCACCCAATTCCCAAATTAGAACCCCCACCAAAAATCAACCTTAAAACAATATGAATCGCCATATTGACTGACTACATGGTATCAAACCACCAGAAAATCCTTCACCAGTTTCTTTGATCCAACCAAACAAAAAGGAAAATAAAAATGATAGTCATGCATGATCAATCGTTAATACTAATCATAATAATGCATGGAAATGAAATCAAGCCCAAGCCTGAACAATCTCTAAGTGACATAGAAATGAAACTGCTACATTAGGTAGGAGCAGTATGAAGATGTTTTATGCTATTTAACAGAAAAAATTGAGGGCACTCCATGAAAGAAAGACATTCTATTGGGAGAAAGAGGTTAAAATCCTTTCAATGGAACTTACATAAAGACAACCTTTGACTGCAGCACGACGGCAAAATGCTTGAGAAAGCTCCCCTTGACCATAGATAGGATACAATAAAGCTCCTTGGGCATTTTGAAACCTAGTAGAAATTAATAGAGTAAAATTTTTTTTTTTTTTTTTGAATTAAAAAACATATATCATACAATGACCTTAACTATATGAGTACATTTATATTAAATACCAAAAAGAAAATAAACGAAGTAAATAGAAAAGCTGCATAAGGAATGTTATTCCATTTGCTGTAGAAGTAAAGCCAATCAGCACTAAGGCAACAGGGGAAATTGGATTTTACATTGATATACAATTTCAAATTACAAAAAGGCATGTTGGAGTCTATGCCAACGTAAGCAATCAAAGCCATATAGTTAATAAAATTAGCCAAGGTAGGAGTTTTTTTGTTTTTCTATGCCTCAAATGATTATCTGATATATTCAAATGCTGTTGAGTGTCTGTCTGTACATGTTCACGCACACTTCAGAGAAACATGCAGATGAAAGGTGAGTCACCATAAACAAGTCCAACGTGAACTTAAAAAAGACAATAAATAAATAAAAATCATAACACATATGATAATAACCTGCCAATTGAGGTGTGGTAGAGAGCTAGACGTTCGATTCCTTCTTTTGTAAGTAATCTGCTTTTACCAACTTCAATGTCGTTCTGATCATAATCTGCCAAGGATATGGCATACAAAATTATCCTGCATGTTGGAACAGGAGGGTCGTGAGCAACAGAAAATCATACTTGTGGTAAACTAACGAGTCTACTTGAAATCTGGATGTAATAGCTGCTTAAAACTTTTGTTTGGGATTAATAACCAGAGTTGGACGTCAAATATGATAAGTGCATGGCCATTTAGAACTTGAACAAGAGAAGTTAAACACACATACACAAGACAATTCTAACCGATTGACTTACGACTTCATCTTCTCAGGCAACCGCAATTTATTCAAGAACTCCACAAAAGGACTGTCCAAGTCCTCTTGGGAGATTTTAGAATTTTCATTATCCTCAGCGGGATCCAAATGCTGCTGAACAAGTTTGAAAAACCTCATCAACTGGTTCTTCTCTGTCAAACTCAAACTCTTGTCCTTAAATATAGCTGCTCGAGAACCAGGCACATTAACCAATTTTCCATTCTGATCCCACAAATAGCTCGCATCAATGCTCTTAAATTCCAAATACTGGTTAACCCCCGCTTTCAGAACGGCATCGATGCATTTATCGGCACAAAACAAAACCCTCGGTCCAGCCAAATCAATGTTGAACTTTCTGCAATGCTCTTGGAGGACTTCAGGCGCGTAGGAGGAGATTTCAACATTCGAGTACATAGACCTAGTTTGAAGATCAACAGAAACATAATCAAAAGCATCGTCGGAAGCGGAGGGTGGCGATAGGGGTGGAGGGACAGAGGCGGAATTGAGAAAGGAGGCAAGGTCGTGGAGAGGAAGACTGGCGAAGTGACCTCCATAGTAGGGGTTAGGGTCGAGGTGGAGGACTGTTTTTCCGGCGGCGGAGGCAGCGGCGGAGAGGATGGATTCGGGTAAACCAGTGCCGACGACTATTAGGTCAAAGGTGGAGGGATCGATGAGAGGGAGTGGAGAGAGATCGGTCATGTTGGAGCAAGTAAACAACGATTCGCTTCGGTCCGAAACAATCTCCAAAGGGAATGTCAAAAAAAACTGCTACACGGTTGGATTGGGACCCGACCACCATTTCATGGTCGGTCACCGTAACTTGCAAAATCAAAATTAACCGTTGAACTTCAAACAAGATGGAGCAGGGTTAAATGGCATAGATGGCCAAAATAAGAGACTCAAATCAAAATTGGGTAACTTTTTTAAAGCTAATTAATTTTGGCCTCTTATGACATGTATAGAGATGTCACGGGGCGGGGCCGAGGATGTCTTATCTGCTCCCCGTCTCCGTTCCCACCAAATTTCCACAAAGATCGGGCAGGGATTCTTTAGAAAAAATTTCCTTTTTAAAAAAAAAAAATAATAATAATTACCATAAATTACTAGTATTAAAAAATTTGAAGTAGAAAAAAATCATTACCTATCAAATTATTCATATATAATCTAAATTTATTACATATATTACATAATCTAAATATATTCATTAGTTTAATTATTGATCTTGAAAATTAAATATAATATTTATATAATAAAAATAAATAACATAAAATTAAATTATTATAATAAATATAAGAAAAAAAAGTCTAATTGTGTGGGGCAGGAAATGCATTCTCCGCCCCTGCCCCATTTAGCTTTCAGAAAAAAAAAAATAAAAAAAAAAATTCCTCCACCCCCTCTCCCATTCTCCGTCTTGTTCGGGCGAGTCCCATGAAAAAAGCGCACATCTCATAGTTAAGCGTGAAATTATTACTTTAACCCCGAACGTATTCAACTTTATTTTTCGTTTTGCAGCATTTCTTTTTTCCTTTTTTTTTTTTTTCTAGTTTATTCTTCTTCATTTTTCATTCTATTTTTTGCCGGCTTTTTTTCCTGTTTTTCTTCTTCTATTTTTGTTCTTTTTTCTGCATTTCTTCTTCTTATTTTTTTCTTTTTTAATGTGTTTTTTCTTTTTTTTTTCATTTCTTTTCATCAGGCATCAAATATAAAGTATAGAGTATTAGAGCATCAAGCATCGAGTGAACTTCTAAATCAAACATAGAGCATACAATATAGAGCGTAAAGCATCAAGCATTGAGCATTGACACATCGAGTGAACTTTTGAATGAAGCATAGAATATCGAGGATCGAGGATTAAGTAGCAAGTATATGACATAGAGCATAAAACATCGAGAATCGAGTAACTATTACATTTAATGTAAATAGAATACTATTATTTTTATATCAACAACCCATACAACATACCTTGATTTGTCGTGGAGCTTAGGAGTTGAACTTCCACAAAAATTAGGGTTGCCATCAGGGGTTATCTACAAGTACACATAAAAATATATAAACATGGCCAATAATGACCTAACTTCATGCATACAAAAAAAAAAAAAGACATTTATCATTAAGATAGTCAAGCTAGCCAACTAGGTAGATGCAAACAATACGTCTTCCTAAATTATGGCGGGACGAAAAAGTTGGTTCTTTCAATGTTTATGACAAGTATGTCCTAAGGATGACCTGATCATCCTCAAATAATCCCTCATTATCAAATTACTATAAAAGACAATCATTAAACACTATAAACTAATAATTTCAATTTTGTACTTAAAAACACTTACGTTAATGATTTCAAATTTGGTCATTGGAGATGAACGATGAAGTTGTTGGTTTGAGTTGGTTGTCCAAGGTGATCATTGGAGTTTGGCCACCAGAGGTGGCTGTTGCCAAAGTTAATCATTGGAAGCGATCTTCGTCAGAGTTGGTAGCTTGAAGTGAATGTCGGTGTTGGTTGTCAATGGTTGCTGTCAACAGAGTTGTCAATGAAGGTGGTTGCTAGAGCCTAGAGTTGGCGCCAAAGTTGACTAGGTGAAAGTGACTGTCAAAGCTGGTCACTAAAGTGTGGTAGCAATTGTCGTAAGTGATGGCCGCAAATGGAGCCATTGAAAACATTGGAGGGAGGGAGAGTTGTGGTGAGTTGATAAAAATAACCAATTCAACTCCATTAACATTTTAAGTTAGTAGGCCAAACATGAAATTGAAATTTTTTACCAACTCATGTTGGTGAACAAAATACCCGTTAAGTGTTTGTTCTTTTTTAAAAGAAAAAAAAAGAAAAAAAGACATTTTTGATTCATTTGTTTTATGTATGCTTTCTTTTTTGTCATTGAATTTCAAAATGTTACTCTTTTAGTCATAGATTTTGAGCTGGATTTCAATGTGATTCTTTAAGTCTCAAAATGTCGCACTTTTAGCCTTTAGTTTAGTTTTGAGTTTTATTACATATTGGTCCATAAATTTCTAGATTTATGCTTTTAACCTCAAATTTTCACTAAACACTTACTTTCAATTTTGACATTAATATCTACTAATTAATTTTAAATCATTATAAACGGAGCTTTTAAAAGTAAATTTAATAACAATGGTAAAAATAGTGACACTTAATTAGTAATAACTATTTTAATTTTTTAAAACTAATTAATATACATTAACATTAAAGATAAAAAAAAACAAGTATTTAGTGAAGAAAACAAGATTACAAGGGGCAAATTTTGAGATATAGAGAACAAATTGAAGAAAAATTTAAACTCTACAAGGAAAATTATCATTTTGAAACATAGAGACTAAGTTAGCATTTTGAAAAACTTAAGGGCTAAGAGGGTAGCATTTTATAACCTATGTACCAAATGAAAACTTAAACCCAAAACCTAAGGATTAAAAATATATTTTTCTCAAAGAAATATAAAGTTTACCGATGTTTTGAGACTTTTTTAGAATATGAGTTTATGTGTATTGCTAAAATATTGTCAAGTAACTATTAGGTCGAATCCCAACTGTCAACAGCTGTGGACATACTGAATTTTATAATTTTTGTATATAATTAATAGTTTTACTATATCATTGTATTTTAATTTTTATGAAAAAATCGAATGAGTTTATAACATGTTGTGCTAATAATTAGTATACAACATTCTAATAGTAAATTTATCAAAGGTATTATTGTCTAAATGGGCTTAGGCACTATACAATTCCATATACAAAATTTTGATACACTAGAAAATCAAGCATGTAATTAGATTTTGATAGATTTAAACAATTTCATTGTCTTTCATTTACAGCTAGTTACAACAAAACAAAATACGTTCCACACACAAGTCTCAAAAAGTCTCAAAAAAAAAAAAAAAACCCATCAAATTTGGACAATTCATCTCAAAGCTATGACTTTTCAAAGTTTAGATTTGGATAATTTTGAGCACGGGTACAAATAACACAAAATAAGTAGCACCTAGGCAAGCTATTATTTGGATTTTCAAATATACAGGGAAAAAAAGGTTTATGAACATAATAATAAAAAACAAAACAAACAGGTGACAAGTTAGCTAAAACAAAGTCGTATCAAAGAGGTATGATGAAAATAAAACTACAACCACGTGTGTACATGATCCCACAACACACATGGAAGATTACATATAATCACATAGATCAAGTATGCGATCGCATGTGTGTGAGCACCCATGCGATTGTTTACATGCACTCTATGATCACACCTTTATGAAAAGTTAAGAGTAATGTCATAAGTTTTTTTTTTTTTTTTTTTTTTT
>QLSR01000333.1:339064-355660 GCA_031780015.1 Citrullus colocynthis
TTTTTTTTTTTGGACTTTAGAGTATTAGATGTTCTTTTCTTTGTTGTCTTCAAAATTAATGATCATAACAAGTTTTCACACTCAAATTCGATTTTGTCCTGAGCATGTTTGTATGTTGGACATTCGATTACACTCTAGCCTCGAGCGTATTGTATTTGTCTTCAGTAATTTTCTTTTTTAAATAAACAAGTTAATACTGGTTACTATCATCCCATGTTTCTGTAACCTCTACTGATTTCAATTGCAGCTCAGAGTCTCTAAGATGGCCCACTGTTGGGAGGTATAAAGTTGATATAGCATCATTTGAGTCATTGGCATTGCCAGAACTGCAGGTAATATGGACGAATCAAAGTGTAGAATGTGCACAGACGAAAAACTCACATCTTGTTCAGACAAGCTGATTATACGTCTTGTTCTTCCCTTTGAACTTTTCATTCAAGCGTCCTCCATTGTGTTTATATAAAAAAGTTAATAATGAATCAGTTTTCTCCATCATGGTGAGGGGTTAATGGCCATAACTATTGAAACTACATGCTTAATTTTCTATGAGGGTGGTCACAACTTTACCGTGTATATAAACATAATAATCTCGTCCAAACAATGGAAAGTGTAGTTTTAAACTAATAGGTTCAGAGGATGCCTATACTTCTTAAAATTATAGCTGCATTAAATCTGTTTAATCTTTGGATGGTTTTAATCAGCATTAGTGGACGCCTCTAAGTTCATGGTTTTTGAAAATTGCTTTAACTATGAGTATTGCTTACATATTGATTTAGATGACTTGGAATTGACTGCTTGGTATTCTGAAGAAATGATATCTGGCACAGGTTGAGAAAGATATTGATCTCTTCATCATAGATGAGGTTGGGAAGATGGAACTGTTTAGTTCATCGTTTTTTCCGGCTGTTCTGAAGGTTTTGGAATCAAATACTCCAGTTTTAGCTTCAATCCCCATTCCCAAGTTCGGACGGGATATACCTGGAGGTACATTCACATAAACTCAATACTCCCATAATTAGCGCACTTTGATGTTAGATTACAAGAATTCCAAATTGCGTGAAGGCAAAATAAGAAGTTCGCAGTTTGGTTGGCAGATAGATTGGACACCATGACTGATTAAATTTCAGTTCAATTACAAGTGTAGTTGTGGCGTCCATCTAATAGTAGTCTGTAATTGTTTTCTTCAAAAAAAAGCAATGGCGTGATTTTATATAGTCTACTATGTCTATAGAACAAGTATTTCCGCATTTGGCACCGTGTTAACAAACAAATAGTAGAAGTGCACAACGGCATAAAAACAACCTTACATGAACAAAATTTGTTCTATAGGTTGTACAACTATGTCCTTGAATTCTAAAGTGCGCACCTGCAAATAGAGTAGCATAAAATCCGAAATTGACAAGGTTTATCTAATAGAGCATCTTATGTCATAATTTAGTTAATGAATACATTGAATCACAGTTCAAAGTAAGCAACCACTTATATTTTGATTTATATATAGGCTTTTGTATTGGTCTAGGGTTACATTGTTGTATGGTGGTTGCACAATTTGACTTGACATCTAAACCCAGAGTTTTGTAACTGTGAAAATTTGACAGTTGCAAGGCTGAGAAATCATCCAGGGGCAAATATATTGACATTGAATCCAAGTAATAGGGATGGGGCAAGAGAGCAAATTCATGGTCAACTATTAAACATGATGGAACAGCAGCATTAAGTGTTCTATCAAAGCCAGTTCCTCTTCCTTCCATGTGCACGAGTAAGTTTTACTTTTAGGGCATTCTCAAATTTGCTTAAACCATATGAAGTTTTTTCTTTTAAATTTTTAAAATTTTATTTTTTAATGAAGTTAGTGGTGCTCATGTGGACCTGATCAGTTAAAGCCTCTCCCAAATTCTTTAGGGATTATTTACAAATCACTATGATTTGCCCATAACTTTATGATTTTAAAACAATTATTTTGCAAACTCTTAAACAATTTTATACTTTTTTTTTTTTTGGTTTTACTTTATAGTGATTTTTAATTTTAAATGAGGGCAATTTTTTTTTCCGTTATATATTTATAACCCTAATTCTGATTAGCCAGCTTAGCTACCACTAAACTAGATTGCTTTCATGGTTTTCGCAATAAATTCATAGACCAAGCCGCACATGCAAATATGCTACTAACACATGTAGTCTCAAATTTGTCCCACCCTAATAACATTATAACAATATCACTTTTATTATGGCTTCCCTAATTAAATTTTGGAAAATTATTTTAAATAACAAAACTGTTAGCAAATATCTATAAAAAATAACAAAATATTATAATTTATCTGTGGTAATCTATCGCAGTCTGTTATGTAAAATTTTACTGTATTTGTAAATATTTTGGTACATCTTTCTACCATTGAAAACCATCTTTAAAAAATTTTTATTTTGTTTTTAGAAATTCATTTTCCCATCATTTTAGTTTTTAGTTGGGATTGAATCATTGACTTTGATGATAGTAATTTTTGTTTTTATTCCATGAGCTAGGCTCAAATTGACATACTTAAAACATCTATCTTTGCCATTGTAAAGATGAAGACATTACCACTTCATTCCTTTGATGGGAAATATTAAAGTAGTACTTGAGCTTCTAAAAGAAAAAGAAAGGAAAAGAGAGTTATTTTAATATCATGTTAGAACATCTTTGGAATTGTGAAGACCGAACATATTATCAATCAATTTGTTTAATATAAATCAAGATTAAAAAAAGGCCGTAGATGGGTTTAGAACATTTTACTACTGTAATATTAGATGTTTACCCACTTTAATTTCTAGTAACAGAGTAAGTAATTGAGCCTTTTGCTTCTAAAAGAAAAAAGGAAGGAAGGAAAGAGAGTTAAGACTTGAATTTGAGGATTTGGTGCTGGCCTAGCCTCCATCCAAAAACTAGAGACACTTTTAGCACAACAAATGCAATCAAAATATATAAACAAAAAATACAAATAAAATGGATAAATGGATGTAGGACCATTTAATTACACTTTCTTTCCGTTTTCGTGTTCAGCTGTTCGGAGTAATTGAGTTGCCATGGATGAAAATGACTTTGCTGTGTCTTGCATATCCGTAGTTCTTAAGTTGATTCCCTGTGCATTCAACACAAATTGACATCATATTTCTTGATTATATTCAATGGATCCCAAAATAATTTCAACTAAGTATCACAAGTTAGATGTTCGATTTGTCTAGGTTACATATGATTAAAAAGAAAAAAATCATATTCAATTAGTAAACAAAAGCAAGAAAAAATCATATTCAACCCAAAATATTATCATATTCCTTTATCATGATATTAACTTTCAAGTCTTCAATTTTACTTGGCTACATACCATAAAAAAATTCATATTCAACACAAACTAATGAATTTAAGTTGAATTCTGTTTGATTTTATTCAGTAGTAGTCTAAATCTCATTATATTTTTGTTACTTCATTGTCAGACTTTTTGAACCCAACAAAAAAAAAAAACTTTAATAGCATTCTTTTTATTAATTTTGAAACGGCAGATTATTATAAATTGAAAAAAAAAAAAATTAAACTATTTAAAAATATAGATAAATTTCATTTGTTAATGATAGATCGTAATAGATCAAACGATAAAAGTCTATTGCGGTCTATCACTAAAAGAATAGAAGTCTATTGTGGTCTATCGCTCCAGCAATAGAAATTTATCACGGTTCATATTTGAAAACAACTATTTTGAAAATATATATATATATATATATATATATATATATATATATATATATATATATATAATGATTTTTTCATGCATCAAAGTTGAAGTCTGAAAAATGTGGACCCATTTGGTGGTTGTACCTGTAATTTCGTTAAGTTCTCTTGCAGCTTGCTTTCTGTCATTTTTGCAACACTTGGATTCTGTAGTGTAGGCAAAGAAAAGGATGGTGATCGATTGTGATGCAACCCCATGAAAACTTAACAAACTACTCTTAATCACAATAGTTTCTAAATCACTATATATCAATAATACATTCCATAAATCTCATTTTTCTCCTTTTAGTTTCCTTTCTTCAGGTTAAGAAATCAAAGCCACTCTATGCATAGGCAGCCAATTTATACTTACACCAGCAGATGAAAACCCATACTTCTTCTTGATTTGATCAACTGCACCTGCCTTATTATCTGTTGCATTCCAATCAGGTTCCTCTTCCTTGGCCAAGTTTTTCTCCGTCTTGACCTTCATCTGTCTCAATTTTCCTGAAGTGGTTTTATTGAGGCTTGTTTCAATTAGTACATCGATGGATGTGAGCATTGTTCCGAGTTGAAAAGGCACAATCAATAGTTCAAGTCTCATTGTAATAAAACGTCTCTATTTTTCATTGTCACAACGAGTAACCTATGGTAAATTTAGGCTTGGTATTCGAAAGATATAATTCTACAAAAATTGTTAAAATGAACAGAACCTAAGAAAATGCCTCAAGAACAGATTTTTCCTGATGAAAGATGGAAGAACGCTGACCTTTAAAAGAATTAAATGTACTTGCCAACTTCTGCTTATTTAGAGAAGCCAACATGCTCTGTTCTTTTGGTTTTTCAACAGGATCTTCAAGTTCGATGTCATCTGAAGAAGGATAGAAAGGACAAAGATAATATGTTCAGGGTGTACATTTTTTTTAAGAACAGGATATTGACTATACATTCTTCAACTCTTTTGACCCTATAACATTTTGGTGTTAAGAAAACTTATAAGATATTAAATCCTAAACAGATGGTCACCCATGATTGAACTCGTTACTTCTAAGCCTTTTATTTTTCAAGTACTAAGTTAATCTATGATGATTTATTAAAAAACTATCGTTCGACTCTTACTCTTAGATAATTTTGAAGTATTTATGAAAAGTTAATGATAAACTAGCTCATGGAGTGAATACCTATATCCAACACTGACTTGTCTTCATTTGCAACCAACTTTTCACTACCTTCAATGATCTTAATGTCCCTGTGGAAGTTGGAAGATGAGAAGATTACCGAAAGTTGTTCAACACTTTCTCTAGTATCTTCTATTTCGACATCAGGAGCCTGTTTTGCTTTGTTTCCAGCTATCTCTTGGAAAACCGAAGTAAATATACCCTGGCATTCGGAAAACAAGTTTTGTTACCCTTTTGATTGAATATTCCCACTGTAAGCAAAGTTTAAGAAATAATTCTACCTTCTTTTTTTCCTTGTGAGCAGTGGCCAATTCCTGAGAAAACATATGACCCTTCCTCTGTATGTGACTGACATAGTCCAAAATCCTATAACAAAAACAAAGTAGTAAACATGTCTTAAATTCACCTTCAAAATGCCATTGAAGTAGTTTCTTCATCTTACATGAAGGATATATACCTAAATATTTTTTTATGGCACAATACTGATACAATAAAAATTTCTTGATCACCATTTACCTGTTTCACAAAGACGACAAACATTAATAAGAAGAAAAGAAAAGAAAAGAAAAAAAAAAAAAAATAGCACCTAACAATCCCTGAGGTGGGAGAAATTTCTAAAATTAACATCTATGCTTCATACCACAAGATCTCCATCCTTGGAAGAACATATAATGCTTTCAGGCAACGAATTAACATTTGGAGGAGAATATTTGAAACCTCTTACTGAAGTCTCCTTTAAGAGAGATAACTCCGGCAATGACCTATAATTGGTTGGTATTTAAGTTAATATGCACCGAACGGATTAGAAATATACACTCCAAATGAGATGAGGAAAACCTATGTGATCACGAAAAATTTGATGGTGATACAATAATTAAAGATAATTGCATTGGATAGCACTTTTAGAGATAATAATTAAGTATATTACATTTTTAATAAATTAAAAACATGGCAAAATCATGATAGATTATATCACTCACTGATAGACTCTTAACAACTGGTCTATCATCAATAGGCTTCTACTATTGATATAGTCTATTATTGATAAACTTCAAAAGCATAATCTAAATTTTGCTATATCTGCAAATTCTTTTTTATTGTGCTATATTTGCAAATATTTTGAATCTGATTGATATATTTGCAACTACCTTATAAATCAACTAATAAATTTTTCTAGTATAGTGCACCAATCAAGTTGCGTTAAGCACTTATGGCTTAGGAACAGTCTAATTGTTCCAGCAGCCATAAGGGAATCCAAAACCTCTTAAATACAAGCTTCGAGCAACCTTTGACTACTAGTAAGCAAAGCACTCCCACGGGTAGACATTGAAATCATAATGTAACACTGTATTCCCATACAATCTATGAAGCACACATTGAAATCATAGAGAAAAGAATATAATGTAACACTGTATTCCCGTACAATCTATGAAGCACAGACACTCCATTTTATGGAGAGTTGTCCATGTCATACATGGACACATTCAAACACGCCCCACACATGTCCGACATGCAAATTTCCATGTGTTGTTTTTATTGTTTTTAATTTTAGACACGTGGGGCACGTTTATGTTGGACCCAAATCTAAAGCTCCAATCAATTATATGTTAAACTAAGATTAAAGAAACAAACAAACAAAAGGAAACTGAAGTTAAAACCTAAACATTTTATCTCCCATAGTTGTTAATTAACTTAACATTTTATGCCTAAAATAGTGGAGTGCATTAGTATTTCATGTTAACTATATACATATCCTGAAAAAATAATAATGAAAGAGTGTATCCCCAATGTGTCCGTGACCTATTTTTTTTCCTTCTTAAATTGGCATAGTGCCGTGTTGTGTTGTGTCCATGCTTCTTAGTCCATCATGGTATAATTTGACTAAAGTACGAGCAAAGGATGACCAGCACCTTATTTCAATTTTCCCAGTGCAAAAAACAAGCAAGAGGTCAACATCTGTGGTACTATAGAATGTTGATGCCCAACAGCATGTTGAGTGAAACTTCTTCTTGTAAAGAACCTTCTTGATTCCCTGAGAAGAAAGAACAATAACAGTGCTAGTCTCATATAATGCAGAAAGATAATTCAATTGGTTGCCAGCAGATGATTGCTACCTGAACAGCATGCACGAAGGAATAGATATATGCAGCTTTCTCAGAACAAAGTAATACTAGGGACTGTTTTAGCACGCTATCCATAGTTGGATTACTACCTTTTCCCAGTTCTACATCATTTGAAATTCCTGATCCTCTGGTTGATGCATCTTGTCCATCTACAGAAATCCAAAGGAAAGGAGTTCAGTATGATTCTTCTACTTCATCAATGGATGGGAGCACTAAAAGTTAGTATATGTGCATTGTGCATAGCGAGAGAGAGATTTATTTCTAGAAAACTTGTAGAAGGTAGATCTTACATAAAATCTGCATGAATAGAGCTCTGGAGGGTTTCTTGGGATGAACCATGCTAGCACTTAGTGTATTCCCCGTTTCATCGTCAAGAGCCAAAATAGAAGAATCCTTTGTTGCTATAGTGAGAACATTTTTCGCAAAACCCTGAAGATTGCAGCTTTCAAACTGCAAAGAAATGGTACCGGTAGATATTTCACTGGCGATGCGTTTTTGATATATAAGGTTGGATCCTTCTATATCGAATACTGAAACCTGTTGAAGATGATAAAAATTGTGGCGATTAATTTGTTAGTTCTCCTCCAAACACAGAGCCAATCTACCTAAACATGAAGAGAAGACACAATACATGTCCCCTGACATTTTTGACTTTCATAGTTATTGCCATGTGAATTTAATTATCCAGCATTTTGGGTGAGTCGACTTAAAAAGAAATAAACTTTAAAAATCAAGAGAATAAGCTTACATCTCCTCGATCAGATCCAACGGCTAGATGATTTGATCTGGGGCTTATGGTGATTGCAGTTATTGAACCATCAACTTTTACAAGTTTAACACTTTGGATAATATGATTGTTCCGTTTCTTTGTACTTCCTGTTGTATGTCAGATAATCACTTTCAGAACACACGAATGCAATTTGCACCATGGAAAAGTCATTGTACTTGATAAATGATCAAACAAACCAATACAATCTTTTTTAAGTCATGGACTCATCATGAATCTAAGACTACCTTGGAAAGGCATAAAACTGCTGTCTGCTGCATAAGGTTCTGGTCGAAATTTAAAGACCCGAACCTGAGAAATTCAATAGCCATAACATTAAACCATTAAGAAGCCTATTTTTTCAGTTTTGTAAAATTATTAAAACGTATCACTTCACCATTCCGCTATGATCTCCAGAAACAAGAATATGGGAACTTCCATCAAAATGCAATGCTGTCACCGGAATTCCGCTTAATGAAAAATCATCTTCACTCTGCATTAATAACAATAATATATTAGTACTTTACATAAGAATCTAATTTTCAGTTAAAATCTACAGGGTAAAAAAGCTTTTCATGGCATGGCTGACACTCAAGTCCCAAATGAGGGAAGGTATTCTCTCTCCTTAGCCTATAGCAAATATTATACTTCAAACAAATATTTAGTTGGGTTAGAATGCCTTAAATCTGTTATCTGATACTTCAAATATTTTTTACCTTAGGGTTTAGAGAAGTGTGCTATATAAACTCTCTAACCCTAAAGGGGTCTCTGTAAATTGTTCTCCCTCCATCCATGGACGTAGCTAACATACCTTTAGTGAACCATGTAAATCTTTGTATCGATTCTATTTTGTTTTACTTTTTCTATTCATCTTTATTTATTGATTTCTCGACAAGTTGTAATGTTTAAAATCTTTTAACATGGCATGCATGCTGCTCATGTCCCAAATGAGGGAAGGTATCCTCGCTCATTAGCCCATTGGAAATATATATTTCAAATTAATATACAGTTGTAACGTTTAAAATCTGTTAACGGGTTTTCTGTCCAAATCTCCCGTGTGCTTAATTTGTGGTCAAGAAAACAAATGATGTTTATAGCTCCTGCGCAACTTTTAAAGTATATAATCCATCCCAAGTAGCAGGAATAGACTCCTCAATTATGAACTTAAAGCTAATGAAGGGAAATAAAGATATGAAAAGAAACTATAATTTCTCTTTTATTTGAACTCTTTTAACTCAGATAAGAAAAAATTTACCTGTTGTTGCAGTGAATAGATCGGAATGAAAATTGGACATGATGCATCCCAAAAATTTATGCTTCCATCATTATGTCCAGATATATACAAATTTTCAACCTTTGAAAATCCACCAAATTCGACTGTATCCAAGTATGCTACTTCCTTGGATTTTGATTCAGAAAGGAAAAGGGAAGGAATGTCTTTTGTCCGCTGAATGTAATCCTAACAGTGAGACATATCAGAAATCACACTCTCTTAGCTGACTATAAATTAATATATGGAGAAGAACAGAATGAATAAAAGCATGAAAAGATTTACGCTTTTAGCTTTACCTCATCTGAAGCATATGGAGAACAAGAATTATTGGTGAAAAATCTTGCCACAGTTATGTGTGAATCAACAAACGGAATCTTAAGCATAGCCTCTTTTGGAAGTGAGGTTGCCGACCTTGATTGACTTTGTTGTAGAAGATATTTTTCAATCAAGCAATCATCATATGTGTAAACACGGCCAGATTTTCCAAGCAATAGCAGATAATCTTGCTTGTTCTTGCTGTGGTCACCGAGGCTTGAAATGATTTCCATGTCAATGCAAGATTCGGACAGCTGAAGCCCCAATTTGATCATGCGAGCTTCAGTTTGCTCATTCAAGAAGACTACCTGCCTCCAAATTAACTAAATGTTAGTTCAATTTAAATTTAGTTCCTGCTCATGCATGCATAATGAACACAGAGATGGCAAAACTTGATAAGAAGAACAAAACCTTCACCTATCTCCACATTAGTTGTGATATTGTCCACTTTAAATATAAGTCCTTACGACTTTGCTTTTGGTTTCACCCAAAAAACCTCATACCAATGGAGATAATTGTCCTCACTTATAATTGGAACTTTGTTTGTATTCCTAACAAGAATATGCATCTAAAAATTGTTCAGTTACATCCCGAAAACTAGCAAGTCTTCTAAGTTGTAGATTGTTACACCCAAATATTAGTCCAAAGAGGCCTAGCATAGTATTAATTAATTTAATCTGCCACACCTAGATGAACCATGCTTTAGCTTAGATTTCTCGCAATAATAACAGCATATTCATAGGAAGTAGGAACTGAAATTTGGAATTTGGAATAGAAAGATGACTAACGTGCACCCAACAAATATCACTGATACACCGTTTCTCAAACAGCTATGAAACATACACGAGGCCAAATTTTATTTTACCTCGTTAGAAAAGGTTATAAACAATAATTTGCCTCTAAGGTAAACTGGAACTTAGCGAAAGAGAAGAAAAGAGGCTAAAGTGGTCAAAAAGTGCTAGCAGACATTTTTGTTTATAAAAAAGTAAAAAGGGGTGGCAAGAGTTATTCATTTTCCCCCAACCTTTTCCTCAATAAGGAAGAATCGTCGTGATTTATGACTTCGGAAAGTACTTGATTTAAAGTAATCTAGCATCATGATAACATCTTTTCGACTTTGTACAGACCATTGATAGTAAACTGGAAAAGTTTAACAATAATTTAATAACAGATTTATGTTTCACTAGTTTGAAAAGAAAATAGATTCATTTAACAATATGCTTCTCTGCCAAATCTGGGAACAGTTTCATCATAAACTACAGTACCTGCAGTGAGTTTGAAGAGGCGCCCATAACATACAGTCGACTTGCTTTCGCATCCACATAGTTACACCTCAGTGATGCTATAGGAATTTTGTCCAACTTATATCCAAGATTAAGCTTAAATAAAGGACCAGTTCGACTGCTATTCTCTGACACTGATTCAGCTTTTGGATTTTGGCCATACAGAATAGCCCATATTAAAACATCTCCATTGCTATACCCGATAGCAACTTTACTTCCTAAAGGGCAAACCCAACATGCAGAAGTCACCTTCTTTGCTTCTTGATATTGTGATAGCATGGAATTTCCACCCGTGATGAAAATAGATTTGGATTCTTTAATGTCCCACAAAGTAATAAAGCCATCACTGAAAATTAGAAGCACTCTACAAGAGCAGAAACAAAGATCACAGTGATAACCTTGCATTTTAATGATTCACCTATTTAATTTTTTAACAAAGCTTTGTGAATCAAGTCCATGGTATTTTGCATTACCTCTTAAATTCAGTGGTCGGTTGTGGTAGTACGTGGGCTATAGAAGAGTCACTGGTACCTTCAGCTGGATTTCCTGAACAAGATGATGATTTTGGGTAGTTCAGTTCAAGACTAGAAAGGTTACACTGTCAACAACTTGTCAGTTCATGATTATATTATAAACAATTTTTGATAAAAATGTTCAAATAGAATGCAGAGGGTGGAAAGAAAAGGGGTCTCACCGCGCGAGGCTGAAGCAGGTATGATGTACTTCATTTGTATTATGTTGCCGAGACTTTGATCAAGCTTCAAAATTGAAACATTACCAAGATAATCTCCAACATACCTGCAAGTTTTAGTAACAGGGATCCACAATAACATACTTTAAGGACAGTAACACGCCTAGTTTCTCAAAGAAAACAGAACAAACTTACATATATGGAGTCTGTTGCAAGATCGTGAAAGAGGTGATTTCTTGCTCGAAAACATTCGCATGTGCCAACAACTTCCTGTCTATATCCCATACCTACAAAAGCAGGTTTGTCAAATTAAATTCTATATTATACCAGAAACCGATCACAACCAAGTATCATTGACTGCATAACCTAATTGAGCAATTTACTTCGTTGAAATCAGAATTAGTCTCCTCTAAATGAAATACCTCAATTTCGTTCTTTGAAGTAACGTTAAGAAGGAATCCCTGGTTCTCCATGAACTGAAAATGAAAAAGCTCAATATCTTTAGAAGTTAACTTAATAGGAAGCATCTGAAGGGTAAATGTTCAACAGCTACAGAACTGAAAAGATAAGAATCGGTATACTTGCAAAAACTTGCTAGGAATTGCCTCCTTAGACTCGAGTAGAGTCTGAGAATTATCTTTTCCAAATAGCTTAATTCGACCATCTCTACATGAATAACAATATACATTGGAAGTTAAAACATTCAATTGTTTCACCAATGAACTTAACTGAAATAAGAGGTAAATAGGTAATAAATTCAAGAAGAACTGGGAAAAAGAAGTTATGATCAAGGGTGGAATGAAGGAAACATACCTGGTAGAAAGAGCAAGTATCTTTTGGATAGAATCATAGGCAGAAGTAGTAGAACCTGATGGAATGCCATAGTGGAAGGCAAGACGTGGTTCCACCTCGCATCCTTTCAAACTATCAAAGTTGCTTCCTGGCTGCATCACAAACATGCGAATTTATACAAAACTTTCTTTTCTCCATGTTTTTCATGTTTAGCAAAGAAGTAATACTTCTAATTCACCCATGATAGCCCCTCGTTTCATGGATATAGATCAAGCAATATTTATCCTACTCTTCATTTCTTGTTTTTCATCCTCACATACTCCTTAAACCAGAAAGAACTACAACCACTTCGATTATTTCAATTTGTATTTCTTCAGCAAAAATCGTTTAAAACTTGGTACTCAACCATGGAAATGATAAATTATGGTCATTTAAAACTTAGTCTTCCATATCTTTTGACCCTAGTTATTTTCAGTTTATTCAAGTGGCAACTGGCCACTGAGTAGCAGAAAGTTTGGTAACTACCGTTAATGAGAAACCAAAATATTTGATCCTGAAAAGATTCTCCGCCACCAGAATACTACTGCCTCCACAAGAAGCATGTTCTAGCCATCAAGGCTCCAATTCAATTAAAGGGAAATTTCAGTATATACGAATCAAATTCAACCCTAAACTTCTGATACGGATATAGTTGTATTCCTTCGTTATACGATTTTCTTGTATTTACAATAAGAGTCCTTACTCCATCAACCTTAGCTGTTATGTGGCTTTTTGTTTAGTTAAATTCAACCACGGGACATGAAGCAAAACATGGTTATTCAAGTAAATACCTTAGTCAGCTGATCTGTTGGCATATGGAGCGGTCTAATTTCTTCCATACATTTTTTGTCAGTTTACTATGATAAGTAATAAATTAATTTTAATATTCAAGCAATGGGGCAAGTGAAAAATATAAATAGTTAAATTCAAAGCTTTTCAGATAATAGGAACACTACTCAAGGAAATATTTTTCTAATAATTTTCGTTCAATAACAGAATCTAATAAAATCAAATAAATCTAAAAGAAAATGATTTTACGCAACAAAGAACTTCCTTTAGATCTAAATTTTTAAGAAAATATCACAAAAATGAAGGTGACATTGGAGTCCTTGGACCTTTGCACAGAAAAGAAAACGGGAAATAAAAAATTAAGGCAACATCAGAGACCTTTACATTTAATAGTGAAGTGGAAATAAATAATGTATGCTATAATATATGAATTATGAAGGGTCCATTTCGAAAAATCAAGGCTTCCAGTGTCGTAGTGGTAGGTAGCAGTGGAGTGGAGAGACTATTCAGCTCTCTATAACTTTTAAAACTAAATTCCCGTTATACTTGGGAACTCCATATGTCCAGCCGCTGGACATGGGCAGATTTAATTACCTCTGCACCCAGCCGCCCATCACGTGGAATTGAATTGCTCCTATCTATCACTCTCATAAATATATTTATGGATTACAATTTCAAATCTCACTCACCTTATTAAACCATATATGTTTCAGGGAAAAAAAATTATTAAAACTCATCTCAGTCTCTATGTTTTATATGTCAACGTTCAGTTTTTATAATTCACGTGCCTTGATCTCCCAACGGTTAACTTTTTGCAATATCAATTTTATGTCTAATGATATTTTGACATATTGAAAATTTTAAAAATTATCCTATCCATTAAATATAGAATTAATTTTTATATCTAAAGAAAATCCTAAACTAGAAAATTTGGATATAATATGTCTGCAATTGTAAATAAATAAAAAAAAAAAAATCTTTGAATAGGTCAAGAATCTATTGTATGTAAGATTGAAAATTAGCAACTTATTAAGCACATAATTAAAAGGTTTAAATATTAATAATAAAAAGAAAGAGAGAAAATTGAAAAAGATTTTTGTATCATCTTTATTTTACGATAATATGTAGGTTGGGAGAATTGAACTTATTGTTAACGGTACATATTCATGTTGGCTGAGTTGACATTTGCTAACTAAACATAATATATTACATAGATATAAACACATACATTTTGAGTGAAAATTTTAGGGATATAGTAAAATATTTATAAATATTAATTTAAAAATCACATGGTTAAAACTTAGAAGATGAAATAAAATTCTAACTTTAAAGAACTAGAAAAGATTGGGATTGAGAATGGGCTCCATTTGAGGAAAGGTTAATTAAAAATCGTAAATAATAAATTTACGAAAGCCCAACGAACGTTAACAATTAAATTTTAGGATAATGTTTTTCAAAGAAGACAAACGAGCTCAAATATCATTCGCCCTCCGCCAAGTTTTCAAAAATTTCGTACGGCACGGCACGATGTCTCGTACAAGGGTCGCGAATAATACGACCTACAAAAATAAATAAACCCAATAAACATAGGTTTCGGCTTTATCTGCCGACCCCAAACCTTTTTTATTTTATTATTTTTAATTTAAAAAGATCAAAATCCTCATCCACGTAGCAATTTCTTCTTCCTCTTCTTCGAACTCGAAGACCTTCGGCCGATTTGCAGAAGCGAAATGGAGGAAGTATCAAAACATAAAACGCATCGCACTTGAAATTGGCATCAAATCTATGAGATTCCAACTCCTACAACTAGTTTTTCAGGATAAATTCCAAAGTACTTCCCAGACTTTCCAGGAACCAAAAATCAGTAAACAGAATTAAGATACTGAACTTCGCATTCCTCAATTTTATACAAAACTCGTTGCGAAAGCTGAAGAAATTTCCAATCAATTCGAGCTTTCCGTTTCTTTCAAGCCTCGTTGATTCCGAAAAACGAATCAAATCCGAACATAAAACGAAGCAGAACGACTCAATCGAATCAGTAATCAGGCTTAAGAAATTAAAAATCACCACAGATCAAAAGAGTCCGATCGACAATGCGATGATGACGATTCAGTAAGAGACGATCGGAAGAAGAGAAGTTAATTAGTGGAGTCAGAGAATGAACTTACCTTACGCGAAGCCTTCTCAACGAGTTTCTTGACGAACATCTTGGCGACTACGAGAGTTGTCCAGTCCCTGAGAATCCGAGTGAACGGTATTTACTGAGATTAGAAGACTGTAAATGGAAGATGAAATGAAATCCGCTTTGTGATAACCGACGAATCTTAATTTTGTGTATTAATAATATATAATGAAGTTTCTTTGAGCAGAGGGACGAAAATGGGTGGGGGAAAGAGGAACCAAGCGGTTTTTTCAAAAAGCACAAAAGGAAAGGTTTGGATCATCTGAAGGGGACACGTGGACGTTGATTAGGGGATCGTGAAAGCGACAGCCAGGGAGAGTTATATTAAACGAACACCACTGACGAGTGAAATAACGCCACCTGACTTATAAGTGGATCCCATTTCCCGCCTTTGAATTCTGGTTCGACACGTGGCTAACCGAAAGCTTATGGTTGCTTCTTCGTTTTTTCGACTTATATTATTTTTTCTTTTCTTTTCTGGATATATGAACTTAGAGTAGACATTTTAAATTATATTTAATTTTGTGTCTAAATAGAGATTTATTATTGATTAATTTAATACAATGTGTTGTGTTCATTTTTTTAAGAAAAACATTATGAAAACTAAAAGCAACTAAATTTGTAATTAAAGCAAATCAAGATGACTTACCAAGTGGAAGCAAAAATAATTGTAAAGAAAAAAAAAAGTTAAAGCAAAAATAAGTATTTTGATTTTTAGGAATGAGAAGTAATTGAAAGGGTGAAAGCCGTTGGAATATTGAAGATTTGGAATTGTTCAAAATGGAAATGCTACTTGATATCTCTCTTTAATCATTTGCTTTATTTGCTTTAATGCTTTTAAGTCGGTGAACTAGACTACCAAAAGTGTCTTACTATTAATTTTTTTTTTATTATTTTTTCTCTTCATTTGTGGGATTTAAATGTAGATAATGTGGAATAGTTATTTTATCTGTGTTTCCAATTATCCCATTAACTGCTCCCAATTACTTTTGGATATATCTTACACATAGTTGGTAGGGATGACAACTTTTTGTTTTTAATATAAATTACTTATTTATTAATAATTAATTATAAATTAAATTACACATTCAATATTGAACTTTTAAAGTTGGGCCTATTTAGTCTCTTTATGGTCTAATTCTGGCCGGTAATAGGTATCGAGATTATTGCAATATTTGACTTATCACAAGTCTGTATAGTTCATTCAGTATAGAAGTTTTGAAGAAATTCATTAGAGTAATGTTTCCAATAAAAAACTATTTGTTTTTGCAGATCCCTACAAATTTAGCTACAGTGGAAGATTAGGAATTCAAGGGTGTAATTTCTTCTACACAAACCAATCAACGAGATGTGCCCAGGACAATTCAAGGGGAACTTTCTTGCAGGATGGAATGATGTTAAAAAAAAAAAAAAAAAAAAAAAAAAA
>QLSR01000333.1:355867-405538 GCA_031780015.1 Citrullus colocynthis
TGTTAAAAAAAAAAAAAAAAAAAAAAAAAATCACCTATCTCATAGTGTTGCTCAGTGCTCAGGTGCATCCTACTGGGTGTTTAATAGTTCTAGGACCACTAGATGATTGAATTTAAGCTCTAGTAGGACAGATCAAGGTTCCCACTACAATGAGGGCTTCAAAATATACCTCCCAACCCTTCATCCCTAGGATATGGGTCTAGTCAAGTAGTGCTATGTACTCCCACTTCGGTATGCCCTCTAGCGGTGGGTTTTGGGGATGGTATGACTTGCTGGAGCAACCAATATAATCTTGGATGTCTATTAGGTATTTAAATTTTCAACCAAACTTTAATTTTGTGTGATAATTTATTGACGTATTCAAAAATTTTAAAATCTAAATGATCTATTATTTATAAAATTGAATTTTATGTCTAACAATATCACATATTTAATAGGAAAATTATTGTAAATGGAAAAAATATTAAACTATTTACAAATATAGAAAGATTTTGCTAAAATTTTTATATATTTGTAAATAATTTGTCTCATTCTACTATATTTGAAAACAACCTATTTAATATGTATTAGAAATTTAAATTTTAAATATTGATATCAATAAAATGTCAAATATCTCAATTTTTCCAACAAAAATAGTACTTTTCTTATGAATAAACTAGATTTGAAAAATAGGTTAAATTATAAGTTTAGCTCCTAAATTTTGAGGGTTTTGTGTCTATTTAAACACTAAACTTTCAAAATTTTGACTCTAATCTTTGAGCTTTAAAATATTTTAAAAGTTATAGATCTACGAGACACATTAAGAATTAAGATTTCATTAAACATATAATTTGAATTTATATCCCAAAGGCCAATAAATTTTTATAAATTTAGACTTCGTCATAGATTAATTAGACACGAAATAAAAAATAAAAAATTTATTGAGACACTCAAAGCAAAAGTTTAGTTTTGAAAGGAGGACAAAATCACAATCCAAAAGGGATGTATAGTAGAGTTCGTTGTTCCTTCAAGTTTGGGTATTCGAGAATTGGATGGAATCAGATTTGGTGCGAATGGATTGAAGCTTAGAGTGCTACAAAAGTTGGGCTTATATTATTCTTAGACCCATGCATAGACCCAATAACTTATAGAAATGTGAGGTTGGGCCGAGCTAGACTAATAAGCAATAAAGTTTATTTTATAATTTTTATTAAAAAATTAATTAAACTATTTAAGTTGCATAGATTTGGTTAAATTTAATTCTTTTTTGAGAATTTTCGAATTTTGAGAAAATAAGTTTAAAGAATCTTGTCTGTTGTTTTTTTGTTAGTCTAATAAGGGATAAGGAAATTCGAGGTAGAGTTCCTAATACATTCGTATGTCAGTTAGAGTTAAATTCGCCTTGACTTAATTGTTACTTTTTTTTCATTAGTTGCAATAATAATGCGACCTTTTTTTTTTGTTATTCTTAATTGGTTTACATGGATAATTAATTTTAAAAATTTTTAAAAATATATTTTCTCTCCCCGTTCTCCTTCACCTATGCTCCTCCTTAAATACCTCTTCTTTCTTCTTCCTCCTCGTTTGTTATTCTTCCTCTTGAGTCAAGTGGGTGCAATAGTGTGGCTTGACTTAAGAGGAAGAAGAAGAAGGAGGAATAAGAAAATGAAAGAGAGAAAAAAACATGAGAGAAAGAAGAAGAAGAGGTGGTGTATGTAGGAAGTAAGGTCCACGTCGATGGGGGAATGCTTTTCTAATTGTAGTTTATTTTATAATCTTTCACATTAGCGTTAATAATAATTCATACCGTTACTAACAGAAAATGAAAAAAAGTAATGTTAGGAACCTTTTAAACATATTTCTCAAAATTTATAGACTAAAAAGATATATTTTGAAACTTCAAAGACTAAAAATCAACCTATTTCTAAAAACTCATATTAAGAATTAGTGCAAACTTAGTTTGAGTTCATTCATATTCCGTCTCCTTCTTTTTTTTCTTTTTTGATTTGGTGGTTTGCTAGTAATTAAATTAGTTTTATCTTTAATTATGTTAGTGGGTTAATTTAGAATAGTGCCTTATAAATAGGAGGATAGTGGCCTAATGGCTTAGTGGCATTAATTGGATGAGAATTTCAAGACTAATGGTAGATTTTTAAGGTTAGTGCATTAGTGGTTAGTTTTATTATTTGCTTATAAATACTTGTATTGTTTCCACTTCAAGGAATATAGCTTTGAATTGAAACACTTGATCTTCCATGTAATATGTCTCTCTTGCTTCCATCTTCCATTCTCTTCATTTGTTGTTTTTCTTTAATAGAAGACCAAAAATGATAATCAATATTATTTCTATTTTATTTGAAAATAATTTATTTACATAATTTGTAATTGATCTAGATATTGATACATTTTAACTTAATAATTTTTTATTTATTTAGAGAGTCATTGATTATAATACTGAGCAAGTAATTAAAGCTATTTTCAGGTATCATAATAGAACGAAAATCTTATTTTAATTGATTTTTTTTAAGACATGTGAATAGAAATTTTGACGTCTTCGAAATTTTGACGTCAAAGTTAATTATACAAACTGAGTGCGTTATCCTTATGTTGACTATTTTAATTGAATTAATTGGAGATAATTAATTACTCACTAAAACATATTACCTTTATTTGTTTATTATTAGGTATTAATGCTTAACAATCTATAAAGACCCTTCCATCTAAATCAAAATTTAGGAGTACAAAAGGGAGAGGGGAGGGGGAATGGAAAGGAAAGAAAAAGGTTGGATTGAAAAGTATGATAATGGGGATGGGAAATTTGAGGTACATAAAGTGGGAGGGTGAACGTGGGGATATTAGTTAGAGAAATGAAATCAATCACATTTCACAAAAGTCACAACTAATGTAATGTATAAAACATTGGTCCCCATGGCCTCAAAATGCAATAAAAGCAAATTTGAGGGACTAGACTGCAAAGGCGAAAAAATGCAAAGAAAATTATAATAGAACATTGCTACATATATAATATATGCTGGCTTTGGGTGTCATCATACTCTTAATTCTTCTTGTTATTTAAAGTCCCACATGACAACACAACATGTGGTCCTCTCACCATCATATCATTAAAACACACACATATACACCCTCCCCTTTACAACCTAAACCTAAGCCCACCCCCTTCTATATCTATTCCTTGTTCAAGTTATGTGTTTGACCCGTCTCTCTATTGATGTTTATGTTTATTGGATATATTGATGTACGGAGAGATTGATTTACAAATCTCTCAAACTTTTTTTTTTTTTATTCTTACATTCTATTGTGTTGTGATTTTAAATTCTTAATTAATTATCCTTCTTTCTCTGAAGAGATAGATTTTCATTCTTAGTTTTAAATAGTCTCTGAATTCTCTTCTACTCTATTTAGTGAGTAATTTTGCATTTTGCATTTTAATTTTTTTGAGTTGAACAAGTGATGAAATCAATGTTTTGCTCAATAGCAAATTAAAAAGTTACTAAAAATAAAAATAACCACATCATTTGTAATTTATTTATTTTTAAATGATAAATCATCTATAATTTCACTAATGAAAACATCCCCAAATCCAATCACACAACATACGAAAAAAAAAAAATCCAATCATAAAGATCAAACAATAAAAAGTGCTCAACCCCAATACTAAAATTTTAAAAGCCTAACCAAAATAAAGCTCCAAAACAAACACTTTGACATTAGCAAACACTCAAACATATAAAATTGCTATTAATTTCATTATCTTAGGCGAATAAGAAAAAAGGGAAGAATAGTTATTTCATTAAAGTCAATTTGATGGTTTAATTTCTACCTCTATTATTGTTGAAAAATAATTATATATATAACTATAGAGTAGTCCTAAAAATCTATATAACCCCAATTCTTGTATTAAAATTTGACATTAGCAAAATCAAATGGGTAAGTATTTTCACCTTTTGGCCCCTAATTTTGAGTCGTGGACCCAAATATCATAGTTGCTTATGGCTTATAAGTTAGAGTCAACTACACTAATTCAAATCTTTATTTCTAAGATCTTCCATGAATTTAGGCCATATTTACCAAATCATAATGAAAATTAATGTAATCATAATAGAATTTGATTGATGGATCAATTGTAATGAACCTTAGACGCAAATGTAATTGAAGTGTTTTTTATCACGTTTATTTAGAATTATGTATTTTGTCACATCTATTATACTGTTATTGTTGTTTTTACCTGGTCAAACAATAACAGTAACGAATACAAGTAAACAATACCAAAAGTAATTAAATGGGTGTACATTTCAGATTATCATTGATTTATTACGTTTTCACTAGAGTAAACGTAGCCCTAATTCATTTATAAACTTTCCATTTTCTTTATTAAAAAGAAAAAGAAAAGAAAACTATCTAGTTTTTTTTAAATATATTTCAACTTTCAAACGGAGTAATTATACTTTTTTTTCTTTTTCTTTTCCTTTTTCATTTTTTCTTTTCTAGATTTTAAGAAGTTAAGGAGGGAATATATTTCGGGTTCTATAATTCATGGGTTGATTTTATAGTCTTTTTATAGGGTTGTTAATATATCAAAATGAGTCAAATTATTTGTAAATATAGAAAAATTTCATTGTCTATCAATCGTGATAGACTTCTATCGTGTGAGTGATAGACCGCAATAGACATGTCTATCGTTAATAGACCATGAAATTTTTGTATATTTATAAATAGTTTGATATTTTTTCTATTTATAATACTTTTCTATTTTTCTAAGGTTAAATCACAATTTTAATGGCCAAAACAAATCTAACTTAATTGATATATAGACGTGTTGGCGATAAAAAAAATATGTGGTTCGAATATTTAAAACTTAAAAAAATTTAAATTTATCATAAATTTATTAAACACAAAATTTAAAATTTAAAATTTATTAGACAGTTGTAAAAGATTAGGTTGATGTTTAGTTTGAAACTAAACTTTTAACTAACTTAGGCAATTTTATGATAAAAATAATAATAATAATAAAATAAAATTCGCTCAAGCTGACTTAAATATTGTATTTATTTATTTATTATTTTGTTTCCTGGAAAAACGAACTATTTTTATCTCTTAAATATTGTGTTTATTATTTAAAAATTTTATTTCCAACAGGAGAAAGCAAAAAAAATTTCTACAACCTTTTCTTCCATGGAATTTCTTTCTCTCCGGCGCGGATTCCAATTCCATAGGCATTTATCGTTTAGGTTGATAACGATATCTTCGAAAGTCCGACGTCAATATTAAATATTTACAATTATTTTAATATCTGTTATAAAATCTCGTAAAATATAAACAAAAATATTAGTCTTGTATAAATATGAATATTAATAAAAATATTCATAATTTAGTATGGATGTAAAAATAACTTAATTATTAATCTAAATAAATTTTGTATTATTTAGAATATTTTGTGACTTACATAAATATATAAATATATGTTAATATTTGATATTTTAATAAATATATTTGTTGATAATATGGGTGAATTTAGACTCGATGAAATAGGTCAAAAGTCAAAAGAAGATAAAGGAAGAAAAATACAAGGTGCAGAGGATTTATCTAATTAGATTTAATCCTAACTTATTAGTATTAGGAAAGATTCATCTCATCTTTATTCCGAGAAAAAAGGTAAACCGTCGTCCTATTCTCTATATAAATACATCATTATAACTATGTGAGATAACTTTTGACTTGATCTTGAACTGGACATAAATGTAGAACTTGATTAGAGATTTGGAACTTCATCTTAAACTTCTAACTTCTCCTCTATTCTATAATTCTCATACATACTTAGACGTAGGAGTCATTTTTCTTTGTTTTGTAGGTCTTCTCTTACTTAAATTATAAATTTACTATTGTTGTCACGTGAAGGTTAGGTACGTTTTCCCTTATTTAAAATTTGGCATCAACTATTGATATATTCGTAAAATTGAAATCTTGATATCAATATTGAAATAGACATTTTAATTCTCGCCTAGAAGGGTGAAAAATCAAACCTAGAAATGAAAAGTTGGCCATGCAATGACATTATAATTTTATATATAAATAATTTAAAAAGAAAAAGGCAAAAATACCTTTTAAGTCCCTAGGTTTTGGGTCTAATTTCTATTTGATCCCTAAGTTTTAAAATGTTACGCACTTAGTTCTTAAGTTTTGAGTTTCATTTTAATTTAGTTTCTAGGTTTCAAAATATTACAATTTTACTATTGACATCTTAGTTGTGTTTTAATTTTTTTAAGATTTACATTTTTAACCTTGATTTTTCACTAAATACTCATTTTTCATCTTTAGTGTTAATGTATATTAATAAATTTAAAATTTTCACTTCACAAGTATTTTAAATCAATTTATAAACATTGGCATCAATGACTAATAGTTAATTTTAACGAAAAAAATTGAGGTTAAAAATGTAAAATCTTGAAATATAGGTACCAAATTGAAACAAAATTCGAATCTCAAGGATAAAATTGTAACATTTTGAAACTGAGGAACTAAATTGAAATAAAAATTAAAACTTAAAAGACTGAATATATAATAATTTGAAACATAAGGACCAAATAGAAACTAGACTCAAAATTTAAAGACTAAAAAAGTTATTTTTTTCGAAGAGAAAAAGAATAAAATAAAATAAACAAGACACAGTCAGACCGGAAGGAAGCAAGGTGAGAAAGAAGAGAATCAGTAGTTTCTAGTTCAACGTTGGTAATGGTAAGGTAAGGTATTTATTTTAGTAATTATTAAAAAGAGAAAAAAAAAAAAAAAAGAAAGGAGAAGATATTTTAGAAATATTATTAACATTCCGTTGGACAAGAGAAGAGAATAGAGAGTGGTGTAATGACGCGCTGAGAGAGGCGCGTGAGAAAAGGAAAGAAGAAAGAAGAAAGAAGGCACGTTGTTGAGGGGAGCGGTTTAAGAAAGAGGCGCCAAATGGAAATGGGATTGTCGTGCGTAAAAGCGTGTGAGCTGTTCCTTACGTGCTCCAACAAATCATTTCACGTTGTGCCACCCCATCTCCACCCCCATCCCCTCAAACCCAAACTCTATTTTCTCATTCTCTTCCCCCTTTTTCCTCTTTTTTTTGTTCTTTTCCTTTAAACCATTTATACAAAATTCCATTTTCTCCCTCCAAACTTGATAAAATAAATAAATATTAAATTACAAGTCTCGTCCATCAATTTTAAATTTTATGTTTATTCAGTTTTCAAACTTTTTCAAGTATTTAATTAATCTCTTAACTTTCATTTTTTTTTTCAATAGGTCCAACTTTAAGAATTGTCTAATTGGTACTTATCACACTCTACTAAATACAAAATTGAAAGTGTACAGTTTTGTTATACATAAAATTTAAGCTTATGTCTAATAGATAAAATAATATTTGATTTTTTTAATGTTTATTGTGAAAGACCTAAATATAAAATTGAAAGTTTAGGAACGGATCAGAGAATTTTAATATTTATGGACTTATTAGATACAAAATTGAAAGTTCACGAACTTATTAAATACGTTTGAAAGTTTATGAACCAAATAGACACAGGACTAAGAATTTAGGGAGTAAATTTGTAATTTAACCAAAAAATCAATATCCCTAAACCATACATAAAGGTTGTGTCAAGTTATCAATTTGTATCTTATACTTTTATAAATGAATCAATTTAAATATTTTATTAGTGATTTGTAATTCGTCGCTTCATTTCATTTAAATCACTTAAATATAATTATTCTCTCCTACATAATTAAATCACTTAAATATAATTATTCTCTCCTAAAATTCTGTAGAAAAAAAAAAGAAAAAAACTATTGATAGAGAAATAAATAAAATATATATAGAGAAGATGAAAAATCACTCCATGAAAATAGTCCACTCATATCCATTCAAACCTACATTTTTTTTTTCTCTTAATAATATGTTAATCTTTCTTCTAAGTCTCCTACATGTGTGAAAATTATTATAACGAAATTCCTAATTGAAATTTTTAAATGATACAACTTGTAAAGTTCTTGACATAAATTGATGCTTATCCAACCATATTCATGCATTAGTTTAATCTAAATCAATCTTTTTTTAGAAAGAAAAAATCAATCTTTTTTTTTTATGGGAATAATAATATATATTAAATAAATTTCATAAAATTATAACATTTAATAAGAGAGTAATTGGACATCTAATCTAAGAAGTGAATATTTTTTTAACTACTTTAACCTTATATTGCGAATATGAACATAACTCAATTCACATAAACTTATATTATCAAATCTTGAAATATGAGATTGAATCTTCACTCCATATAATAATATTTAGTATGTCATGAGCATTTAAACTTTGTGTTTGATAAACATTCCCATCCTAGGAATATTTAAAAAGATCACTAATTTATTTTAGAGTATTGTGAAAAAAAAAAAAATAGATAACTCTGTAAAAATATATATAATTTTGTTTTAACAAAACAATTTATCTCCAATTTAAACATAACTGGACTAATTAATTAATACATGTTATCATAAAGTAGTTAATACATAAAGGTTTGAATCTTCATTGTTGTTTGAATTGTAATACTCATATTTTTAGTACTTCAAAACATGTTTAGAATATACTTCGACCTTTCAATATATTTCATTGATGTAAAATACGTGCCCATTTATGTAATTTTGAATATATAAGAGTATTATCTTGTGTGCATGTAAAATCTAAAAAAATTGTACTATCAATCTTAAAGTATGAGATTTGATCTCCTCATCCTACATATTATAAAGAAAAAAAGATTAAATATATCATAATTCTATTAAATATAAATTTCTTGATTGTTCAAAGACAATAAGAATTTAAATTTATATCACGATGTTAACTAAGCTAACTAACTGAGTATTTATGAATTATAAGTCAATAGACATATACTATGAACCTAAGAGGCTAGAGGCCCGAATGTTTCAATTCCACGCGATTAATATATTTTACCTTGTTATTAACTTTTTTTTAATTACTTTTAAAAAAACATTACCCGATATTGCTAACTTGAACCAAACTTCAATATATATAACTTAGAATACAAATGTACATAATGACGAAGCCAAATCTTTATTTTATTATTATTATTGTTTATTTATTATTATTATTATTATTATTTTGGAAAAAATGACATGCCAAATCTTTGTTGCATACAAAGTTTTAACCAAAAATGTTAAAATAGAATTTTATGTAAAGTTTTAACAATAGAAACAAATTGGAAAATTCATGGGAAAATACGAATTTATTACCGTAAAGAAAAAAGAAAAAGTTTGACGGAAGCGTGGGACCAGGTGTTGGAAAGGCATAATATGCCACGTACTTTACCCCTCATTATTACTACAAATAATATTCATCGTTGCCGTTTCCTTTATTTTATTTTTATTAAAAAAGAAAATTAGTTTCGCCAATTTGATAATCATTTTACTCTTATTATTATTTAATTATTACTAGAAATTTAATGGCTTTCAATTCTACTTTTTGCGTCGACACATTCCAATTCATGATTGCATCCAACGAACGACGCCATTTCTAATTTCTTCTTTCTTCCTTAATTTTCCACTAAGCACCTCGTTTGTTTAACTGCACTTCCTCACTCGCCGGCGCCCTTCTCCGTTCAACTTCCGTCGCCATTTCTTCCTCTCTCCTCCATGGTGCGATCTCCATTCCACTGCTTTCTAATTTCTCTGTCTCCTATTCTCTGAATTTCACTTCCTGTATATTTTCCGATGCAACGCCGTGCAGTTAACTTCGTTGTTCTTCTGTTCGATTACTTCGGAGAACATCCATTGAGCTAATTGTGGTCCGTTTTGTTTTCTTTTTTGAGAGTGAATTTTGCGTACTGATCACGGACTTGAATTGTTCTGGTCAACATATGCAAGTTTCATCACTCGGGATAACCTTTTTTTTTTTTTCCTTTCTATGATTGTGTGAAATCGTTGATTCTCAAGTTGTGTTGTTGGTGGATAGTTTTGACGAAATGAAGTGATTAACGAGTCCTTTTTTGCTAGTCTTCTCTGTTTGACATGCTCTGTAGTCTGTACCACGAATTTCCTTGAAGCCTTTCAAGAAATATGACTTCTGACTTGTTCTTCCTTCTTGGATCTTGCTCTCGTCTTTCTCCGAATTCTGGAATAGTTGTGCTTGTAATGGTTCCTCGTGATCTTTTCACACCTAATTGAGCCATTGAATTTCTCCGCTCACTGATTCGGGAAAACCAAAATCACAAGAAAATGAGAAGAGATTTTGGTTTGGATAGAAAAGATTAATTATTTTGGAGTTTCTAATTAGGGTGTACTGTTGATCCTGTAGCTCATATGCATACAAGATATTAATTTCTCCAGGATATGGTTCAAATGCTTATGACCTCTTGTTGTTTCTTGGAAGGACGTTTCAAATAAATGATCGCTATAAACAGAAAAACGTAACCAGAGTACCATTGCTGCAAAAGACCGTACTAATTAGCAATTAGCATAACATACTCCGTGGTTCTGATTATATTTATTTTTGTTGGTTGTACTTTGCCTGTTTATAGACTTTGTGGACTTATTTTTTTATTTTTATTTTTTTGCCTACTTTTTCTTTTCTTTTCCTTTTTCAAGGTAAACAAGGACATTGAGATCGATTTATACAGAGTATGAAAGAACTAAGAAAATGATGGCGTTATGGTAGTTCCACAAGCTGTATGGGAGGCTTATTATATCCTCTTAACTTTGATCACAGAAGCATGGCGAAGAAGATATTTAATCAAAAGAGACGCAATGGTGGTATGATTGATCTATGTTATTATGTTCTTGGGTATAAGAAGAGCATGTTCTAATTAAGAGTTCTGCTCAAAGTCCTTGTTGTTTCTTTAAAATGTAACTGACATTAAGTTGAGATTTTAAGATATTTTCAAAATATTAGAGCCTGTAGTACCTAAGTTCTTCTTGGACAACTATGCTTACTTTAGAATATTGATTTGCGTACGGAAGCTTTTTTTTTTTCACAAACCAGATTTTTCTAAATTGATAATTCACTAGGTTTTTGGAAAATCTGGTGTAATGAATGTTCAAACTTTTTTACCGGTTCATCTAGATATTAGGATGTGAGCAGAAACTAATCCTAGGGAAAATCAGATTACTTGAAATGGTTTTGTCTAAATAGAATTTACATTTTGCGGCAGGGCTGGAAACCCCTCGAAATAGCCTGGAGCTACAGATGGAGAGTTCCCAAAACTATTGTGCTGCAGAAGAAATACCGGTAAATCTACCATTTCGTCTGCTTTATACTAACTAAACAGCTATGATGTCAAATTATCTTGTTATGATTTTGTTGCTTTTTAGAGCACTACACTACTACTCAAATTAACTTGAAGCGTTCTCCCCCATAGCAAACTGAAACGAGTCTGACTATATAATAGCTAGGACCATCTAAGTTCAAGATGTCAGTCTTTGATCTGTCTGGCAAATTTGTTCTGTTAATAAATTCATATGTTATGGATCAATAGTTGGACTGCAACCAAAAAATTAAATCCAATGGTATTACCTATGGCGTATACTGTTAATAAATTCATTACCAAAAGGTCCTAAAATTAATTGACCTGCACCTTTAACAGTTAAGACACACCTGTCTCCATACAGCCTATGTCACAAAAATTATATGAAGAAAATAGTAGTCAACCTTGGCCCTCCTGTTAACTACTAAGTTAAAGAACACAAAAGAAATATGTGCAGGTGAATCTTGTTGCTAACCCACGTCCTAATTAGAGTATTTTCTACAAATACTTTCTCTTCTCATTCTCATATCAACATTCTATTTCTGAAAATAATCTTCTTTTCTAGTGTCTATCCTCTAATTTTCTCAAATTATTTTCTAGATCTCATTCCCCAATAATAATATACTTTTCATGAGGATGCTTTTCCACTTCATTCCCGTTGCTATCTCTCTAATTGACATTTCTATGTGATTGTTGCCAAATTTCAGTACTCCTACCAAATCGATGAAGTGTTTTCTGACCAGGAATATTTAAAAAATGAGGCTTCAATGAAGAAATTAATTGATAAGGAAATATCTACACGCACAAATGTCAAACATAATGGACCAAGCATTGTTGCTCGACTCATGGGGATGGATATGTTGCCCTTGGATGCTAGAAATGGAGTTGGGGTAAGTAACAAGAGGCATAATAGTAAGGGAGTTAAGACTCCGAATAAAGAAACTAATGGCAGGGCCTTGCATTCTCATGCATCCTCCAAATCAAATTCTTCTAAGCAAATGGACCTGCACTCATCTTATCATGATAATGACAAGGATTCTGATCGTTGGAGCAGCAGTCAGAAGATGGGAAAATCACATCGTCGGGAACATCCCCAGGAGGAGGAATTACAAAAGTTCAAAAAGGAATTTGAAGCATGGCAAGCTGCAAGGTTTAGGGAGTGTTCAAGGGTTATTGAAGTTAGTAGCATCAACAGACTGTCACTTGCTCAGGAAGACCTTGCCAAGGAGAAGATGGCACTAAATGCAAACACCAGGCGAGTATCAAGCCAGAAGGTCTCAGCGGAACCCAAAGGTTCAACAGTGGAGATGAAATCATATAGATATATAGGTCTGGATGATGGCATTAAGAGGGAAACATTCGCAGCTGAGCAGAGGGGATCCTTTTCTTTGAGAAGCAAATCCATGGATGCAGATTTTGAACACCCTTGCCTGATAAGTTGTGATCAGAAAGACAAATCGCGTGGCCCAACAAAGATTGTGATTCTCAAGCCTGGTCCTGATAAGATGTGCCTCCATGAAGAGCACTGGAAAAATTCCTCAGGGACCTTAGGAGAAAGAGTAAGTATTGAAGATTTTCTTGATGAGGTCAAGGAGCGGCTGAGATGTGAATTGCAAGGGAAAACTTTGAAAAAGGGTTATGTAGCTCGTGGAAGTGGAATAGAGACACCATATAGTGAGAAGTCTTCTCACAGAAGACAAATAGCTCGGAACATTGCAACACAGGCTAGAGATAGTGTCACAAGAGACATTGGAATGAATTTACTTCGTTCAGAATCCACGAAATCATACAATAGCGAAGTTCAATTTAATGGGTTAGATTCCCCAGAATTCATAAACAAAGATACCAGAAGATTGTTGTCAGAGAGACTAAGAAATGTTCGAAGGAAAAATTCAGACCTTGATATTGGCAGCTCTAGGTCATCTGTATGTGATCACGAAGGAGTTGTGAACCAAGTAGAAACTACTTGGACAAATGGAAAACATACAAATTACTGGGAAGTACTCAGAGATGCAGAAGAAATACAAACTAGATCTTTCAGGCATGAGGCAGACCAAAATGAAGTTCTTCCCAAAGAATTGTCTCCTAGGAATCTTACCAGGTCATTATCAGCTCCAGTGTCAGGAACGTCATTTGGGAAGCTTCTTCTGGAGGACCGCCATATTTTAACTGGTGTCCACATTCAGAGAAAACATGAAGCAAGTGATCATGTGGCGTTGAGTAGCAAAAAGCAGAAGAAAGAGAGGTTTAATTTTAAAGAAAAGGTTTCCAATTTCAGATATAATTTCACTCTTAGAGGAAAGCTGTTTGGTAGAAAGACCAAATCAATTAGCGGATTACATACTGCCAACCTATACTCTTCCAAAGACATCTTGAGTGGACCAACAGTTGTAATGAACTCTGGAGAGCGCCATGAAAGGGTATAATTTCTTAACTATTTCAATTCTGATTCCACACTTTTATATTCACTAATAATTTTTCTTCATTATCCCAGGAGAATTTCACTGAGGTGCCTCCGAGTCCTGCCTCAGTGTGCAGCAGTGTACAAGAAGAGTTCTGGAAGTTACCTGATCATCACAGTCCTATATCAACTTCAGATGTGACTCCTAGAGAAGAGAACTGTGTTTCCGTCTTTAGGGAGATAAGCTCCAACTTGAAAGGTATGGAGAATTGCTTTTATGCACGAACAATTTGACTGTACTATTTATCCCTGGATTTGTTTATTTTGAGATATAATTTGACTGTACTCTTTATCCCTGGATTTGTTTATTTTGAGATTTTATATCTCTCGGGATTCTTATACATTGATATACTGTTTCTTTTGGTGTTATCAAATGATATCATGCCTTTGAATAAGTCATTGACATTTTGTTTTCTTACATCTTAAGTCTGTTCTCTTCGAATACTTCCACTTCAGAAGTTTGTCTGCTTCCGGTTATGTATCTTGGTTGATTTACAGATTTTAAAAGAAAACTTAAGGCCCGTTTGGATTAACTTAAAAATAAATATTTTCCAAAAAATTATTTTTATTTAAACACTTTTGATAAGAATTGTTTAAAATAAAACAGTAATGACTTTGAAAATCTATTTTGAGTGGTTACCAAACATTTGTATTTTTTTTAAAATGACTTATTTTTAAAATTAACACTTGAAAATGTATTCCAAATACATCTTTAATATATGTATTAACATTTTGTATAATCTGTTTAAGGTGGAAACTGTCGTACTTTTGGAACTGTGACTATAGTTAACCTCAAATAGGCATTACTAGCTAAAACATTGTCATTCTCTCAATGACAAACAAATATCAATTATGTACAAGAATGAGATTGATATCTGTGTTCAAATATTTATTTACAGTTTTTTTACACCACAGAACTTCGGAGACAGCTGAATCAACTTGATTCAGTTGATACTGAGGACAAAGTGGAACAGGAACCCGTTGAGTCTGAAACCACAAAACTTGAAGATCCAGCAGAAGCTTACATACGAGACCTTCTAATTGTTTCTGGTATGTATGATGGATCGACAGATAACAACTTTTCACGAAATAACCCAGCTACGAAGCCTATCAGCAGCACGATTTTTGAGGAAGTGGAAGAAGCTTATAGAAAATCAGAGACCAAAAATGAAATCATCGGGAAGGAGCAGAATGAAAATAGTGTAGAACACAAAATGCTATTTGATCTTTTGAATGAAGCACTTCCGAACGTACTTGCACCATGTTTAACAATGTCCAGATTTAGAAGAAAAGTTACTAACTCCTCTATGCCACGGCAGCCTTTGTTCGGAAAAAAACTATTGGATTCTGTATGGGACGTCATCCGCAAGTTTATACACCCTCCAACTGATAGATCTTATTACTTGCTTGATGGGGTTATGGCTCGAGATTTAAATTCAACACCATGGTCCTCATTAATGGATGATGAGTTTAACACAACTGGAAGAGAGGTTGAAGGTCTGATCATCAAGGATTTGGTTGAAGAAGTTGTGAAGGATTTGCTAAAATGATGCAGCAGACTGCAGAGTCTCAATTCTCAGGACACTGACCTTATGCTACTACATGGAGTGGACAGAAATTGCATAGAAACCAACTATTGAGGATACCACGCTTGATATTCACTCGAAATATACCTTTTTTTTTTCTTTGTGTTTCTTTTACGTACATATGATTTGTTTAAATGCAGATTGGTTTCAAGTGAAGGTGTTATTCAGATGTAAATGACTCTTATCTAATGTTAATTATCATAATTTGTAAAGGAAAGTTAACATGATATTTCTCTCTGCAGTTTGTGCACGACCCTTGCTCTTTGCCATATTTTGTAATATCCAGCGTCAGAAAACTTAAAACAATCAGCTGCCGCAAGTTCCAGTGTTCAACTGCTGCAACAAAAGGTATAACTCATACAAATTTCTCCATCTATAATTATGACGATAGAAATGTGACAAACTACAAATACTTTATGCCATGTATTTATTGCTTTTGCTCCCTACTATGAGATTGTTTTGTTTGATTCACAGTATTATGAAGTCCATGTTTATAAAGTTTAATAATTAGAAAGTTTGATTGATCCTTATGACACGTGGTTAGATTATGCAAAGGAATGGGTTTATTGGATTTCATTGGTGTAAATTTATGATTGATAAATGTTAAGCATGTGATATATAAATTGTGACCTTCACATATAAATCGCTGTGACATAATTAACATGCTCATATATACTGTGATGAAGAGATTGACACAACAGGAAGAGAGGCGATCACTTGAAAGAAAGAAACTTTTATTAAGAATGTACAAAAATGGACACTCTTAAAAGAATGCTTTTTCACTCTCTTAATACACACTCACTCACTTTTCTTTATTTTAAAGTTGTCTCAACTCTCACTCTCTAGCTTTGTTTGGCTCACATATGGGGCCACCCTTCTAATTTATAGGCATGAGATCCTTGAGTCTACAAATGATCTCTAGGTTTTTCTTGGATTCTACAAATATTCTAGATATTTTTAGATTGTCTTCATCTAAAGGAATTTTAGATTTCCTTGAGTCTAAAGAAAGCTTAAGATATTTCTAGATCTTATTTTTAATATATTTATTTACGTACTTCAACGTAATTCTAAAAAAGTCTAATTTACATATTTAAATTATCTTGTAGATATTTTAAGAAAAGTTTACTAGAACATTATAATATAGATATTTCAATAAACTTCTAGAATAATTAGTGTTGTCTTCTACTCCAACAAAAATTTTTGTGAGATTAACATGCTTTGGCTCATTAAAAAACAGAATGCTTTGTGTGGACCAGGTAAAAGGATTATTATTATTATTATTATTATTATTATTATTTTAAATAACTAGGTAAAAGGAGTTAATGGTTAGACATTATTTGATATAAAATGCTTCATCTTACTCAGCCAAACCCACACCACTCCAAAATAGCCGAAAGAATGGTCAACCTAATTACTAGCTGAGAGAATGGTCAACCTTTACTATTAAAAGAGACAAGAGCCCAATTTTGGAAGTGGAACTTTACCAATTAAGCTAGCCAATTGGCAGTTCCCATATAGCAAATTGTGGGTCTACTAGGTGTGATGTTTCATCATGGATTAGGTAGACCGTACTATATCTGTGAAAGGCAAGCAGCTGGAAGAGTAAACTTCATAAACTTTATTTACTTATAAAAATACTTTATACACTCTTAAAATTGCAATATTACTCATCACCTTTTACAACGATTTCAAAACTACTGTGAGGTTGAAATATATTAGAATTTTTATAGAAATTGAGATTGAAAATAGTGTGTTAGTAATCTTATATGAAAATTAAATTGTTACACTATTCTAATAAATCACCGTCACATCAATTTAGGTTCCAATTTTTGTTCAAACTATGAAAGATTTTTATCCGAAGATAGCTTTGAAACATTTATAAGGTCCTAAATACATGGAAAGAGTTTAGCCTATACAGAGAGAGAGAAAGTGATCTAAAACTAAATATCCATGGAGTTGAAAGTAGCTGGATTCATACCGAACGATACAACTAAAAGTAGAATTATTGCAGGACGTGGGACTGGTGACAAATTTTGGAATCTACTCTTCGTGATATTCATGGCTGCTAAAAACGACTCCGTTTTACTCAGCCTACACCGATTTGAAAATGAGTTACATCTGTTTTCCATTTGTTTGGAAACTAAATGAATTCTTACAAAATTAGTTGAATCCCTTTTCTTGGCTTGAGAGAATCTTGGGTCCTTATCATCTCGAAAAGTCTGTGTTATAGACTTTCCATTTCCATAAATGTAAATGGAAGGAAGGAATTATAATTTGCTGTGGTCTCTCACTCTGTCTTCTTATTATTTGTTCACATACAGTAAATTTTATAGAAATAGGAAGAGATGGATGATTGGTGGTGGGGACAGAATAATGTGAAGTATCCTTTTGGGTTGGGCGCCCCCTGATTTTGACCTGCCTCTATTAGTGCTTAGTGGTGGAGCACATGCTCTGTCGGCTAATCATCCTTTGCTTTCTCTCTTTATTGGATTAATCAAATTTATCAATTCTAATCTCCTTCTTTCTTCTCCTTACATCTCTGTACATCATGTCTCCCATTTTATTCCCTCTCTTTCTCAATATTCCTAGTTTTAACCTCTCATACTTGTGCTTAATTAAATTATAGTTTTAGTCTCTACTTCAAGGTTGTATCTATTTGTTTCCTAAACTTTCAAAAGTGTTTAATAATAAGTCTTCAAATATTCAATTTTTGTATATGATATGTTCTTGACAAATTTGAAAATTTATAAAATTATTTGATTTGTTATATATAAATTTGATTTTGTCTAATGCTACTTTCAATTTTATGTTTGTACATTTATAAATTAAAAAAAAAAATGGAAGCCAAATTTGCAATTTGTAAAATTAAAGACAAAAAAAAGAAAAAAAAAAAACTCAAAGTTTATAGACTAATTTGATAATTATGGTTTTCATTTAATAGGAAAACTATTGATAAATTACAGGTCTCATTTACTTTCTTGAATAAGAATTCCTTTTTTTCTCTCTCTCTCTCTTTTTTTTTTTTCCCTTCTGATTTTAATTGCTTGCCGAAACAATTAAGGAAACAATAATGATTTTCTAGTTAACAACTTTTTTTTTCTACCATTATGGTTTGTGGTTTTCATTAATTCAACATTGTTCAAATCGATTATATACATTTGAATTGTTTATATTATTATTCATGCCACGTTTATTTTATAGGATAAGAGTCCTTTCTTTTTCATTATTATATTAATGGTTGAAAAAAATGAATTTTTTCATTCTCAATTAAAATTAAAGAATAACCTAACAAAATTGTCGCTAGATATATACTATTGGTTATATATAACTCAACTACTTCAAAACTCCATGTTCAAATCTCTCATCCACGTTGTGTTAAATAAAAAATATCAATATAAACTTTAAAAAAATTATTATAAATAAAAACAATATCAAACTATTTATAAATATAAAAAAAAAATTTATTTTTTATCTGTGATAGACTACGATAGACATCTATTTAGACCTATCACGGCTTATCGGATAGATGTCTATCATAACTTATCACAAATAGAAAGTAAAATTTTACTAGAAAAAATTCCTAAAATTTATTCATACATCTCATATATATTTTTTCAAAAATAAAATCTTTTAAATCTCCACACCGATTTAAAACTTGATTTTGATGCTAACAAACAAACAGTATGAATGACAACTTTATGCATTTCTATTGTGACTCAGAATATAATTTGATCTGAAGATATTACATAAAAAGTCTATTTTTGTTCTATTCTTTTTAATTCAATTAATTCTCTTCTTATTTTAATTGCAAATAAGAAAATAAAATTGGGTATTCTATCATAAATAAATTAGTAAAAAAAAAAAGTGAGATCCATGAAATCCCAACCGAATCTTAATTAAACAAAAGAAACGAAGGGAGAAAGAAAAATGAAGGCAAATATGATATTATTAAGGCTTTGTATTTATCTGCTAAATGCAATTGATGGTAATGAGTCGTCTAATTAATTAAAACCCTCACATGCATATTACAAATCAGACAACGACTCCTGCATGTGTCCACGTTTTAATTATTATTATTAATTTCATTTTATTATTTAATTTCCTTTAAAAAAATTAAAATTTAATTTAATTTTTAGGACAAGAAAACCATCAATCCCTGACACAAATGAAAAAACACCCTCCTCCTTCACTGTCAAAAGCTGCAGAGTTTCCGACATCTTCTTTTTATCTCCGCCGTGATGTCCACCGCCGACCGCCGTAACAGACAGCACAAACTTTCAGAATAACACGTCGATCTGTCAGAGGCTGACTGTGCCGACGGGTATCCTCAGGGTGAGACAGTGCCAGAGGAAACTCAGACACATCAGCTCTCCTCCACCGGTACTTCCGGTTGCCTCTCTATGAAAATAACAATTGATTTTTTTTTTCCTTTTTTCTGTTTTTTCCCCCTCAATTACACTCCAAACTAAATCATTTTCCTCTTTTATAAGGAAATTAAATTGTGCTTAATTGCTTTCCATTTTAGATTCGAATATTTTCCGTAAAGGAAAAAAAATCAAATCCGAGGTGGATTTGATAGGGATAACTTTTTTATTTTTTAGTAAAAATATTATTTTAGTCTTATGCTTAAATTTTTTGTCCAATTTTAATTGGTATATTTTTAATAAATATTAAAATTAGTCATTAAAATTTTATTGTTGATTATTTATTTTATAAAAAAAAGAAAGAAATTCGCTATTAGCATTTTGTATAACTTGTGAAAACACATAATTCTTGTTATTATTACTAAAATTATTATATTTAACTACTATAATAAAACGTTATTTTACAAAAAAAAAAAAAAACTACTATTACAAAACCGAACCTAAATTACATGTCCAAAATAGTACTTTAACCATTTTTTTCTTTTCTTTCTTTGAATAAATTTTTTTAAAAAAATCATGAATTTAAATAAAGATCTGATTTGCCCACCTAATGAAAATTAGTAGTATGATCATTGCATTTTTACCAAACGTGACTTTTTTTTCCTTCATAATCTCTTTAATTTTTCTCACGTAAAGAATTTTCGTTAATTAATTATTAGGTTTGTCTAGTTTCAAAAGGCAATTTTTTTGGAAATTAATTTTCTCAAAAATCATTTATTTTCCATTAATTAAATTCTGGATGGCCCGTTGCGAAAAATAAAATAATTTTAAAAAAAAAAAAATCTAAACCACTATCTAATCCCGATCCCATCTCCATCTTTTTAAAATGAAGAAACCCATATCCAACTTCTTTATCTATTTATTTTTAAATTTGCTAAATTCTATATATATATATATAATTTGTTTTGTGGCCTTCAAAATATATGCTTTTTTATATGTTTTTTTAATTTTAATGAATAAAGTAGTTAAAGCTAAAAATAATTAAAATATAAACGAAAGGAATCTTCTATTAAACTCAATCTAATATATATATATATATATATATATATGATGGATTAAACGCAAAATTTCCTAAAAATTTTAAAAGGGCAACGTAAAAAATGAAACATTAAAATTTAAATATTTGTGTTGTTTCAAAAGAAAATTTAAATTTAAATATTTGTTTACATTTTTCAAATTTTTAACAAACTAAAGAGGATAATCATGTCCTCTACTATACTCCCCTTCTTATTTAGACTTAAAATTGAAATGGAGTTCAAAGGTGTTTTTAATAATATATATTAAGATTTTTTTTTCTTGAGAAAATATATTAAAATTTACTAATATATTAATATAGTTAAGACCAATTAAACATATTTCAATGGATTGAAGATATATATGATTTGATGAAATAGTTAAAAGAAGATTAATGATTAAATTATGGTGCGATTAGCAGAGTGTGAAATGACAAATTATAGGAATAATCATGAAATTAATTGAAAAAGGAGAAATATTTTAATGTATTAAAAAAAATAAATAAAATAAATAAATAAAGGAGAGAGACAATTAGTTTTAATAGTACATTAAAATAATAAATTAATTTGATTTGGGTCTCTCTCCTTCCCGCATATTTGTCTGTTTCTTTACTTTCCCGTTAACCGTCCGCTTTTCTCAGCCCTCTCTGAATATCCTCTTTTCTTCTTCTTCTTCTTCTTCTTCTTCTTCTTCTTTCATTCTCTCTCATAGCGATTATGATGGAGTGGGAAAAGCCTGAGCAGCAAAATCCTTACCACCATCAGAACCCTCCTCTTCGAGACGATCATCTCCATCATCTCACCGGAACTACCGCCGGCGCTCTCTACGTCAAAGTCATGACCGACGAGCAATTGGAGACTCTTCGCAAGCAAATTGCTGTTTACGCCACCATTTGCGAGCAGCTCGTTGAGATGCACAAGACTCTCACTGCTCACCAGGATCTCACAGGTTGAAATAAAAAATACTCTTTAATTTCTTCAACAACTTCTTTCAATCACTCGCCTACTTAAGCCTTACATACTTTGTACGCCTGTGTTGTTCAATTCATTGGAGTATTCCGTTCGTTTGGAATTGACTCTTTTAATTTCTTCTCGAGCGATCGTATTGAATTTTGATTGCTGGTATTGTATGTGTTTATAGTGCAAGCTCTCGAGGTTTTGTTCTTGTTCTTGTTCTTGTTCTTGTGTGTGTGTGTGTTTTAACTTTTTGAAATGCGTGCAAATTCTTGATCATTTTGAGCTATTTGTTACCCCAAAATAAGGGCAAACATCTAATGCTGTAAGACTACTACTGGTTTCCCTTTTCATGATGCTATCAAACTTTTTTGTGGTCCTTCTGGCTGTGGTAGCCTGCCGTAAAGTAACTATTTCCTTCTTCCTTCATTGTTTGCAGGATGGGTTTCTTTTCTATGATTAAGAGGCACTTTAGTAACCATTAAGTGATCTAATTTAAATAAAAATGTATATGTTTTCAAAACTATTCATGAGTATTCTTGGAAGAATGAAATTTTTTAATTTAAGGTACTGAAAAGGTAAAAATAATCACCACCACCGTTCATCAAAACGGGGGAGATGTATTTCCTTTAGCAATTGAATAGGAGTTCAATACTATACAAGTATTTGTAAATTGAATAAGCCAGTTGAAGACTCGACAGTTTTGATAATGTGATGTTAATAGTGTTTGGATTAAGATGGTTGTGGCGGTCTGGATTTGACTTATTAGCAATTGGAAACTGCTTTCTGTTCCATCTGTATGATTTTGGAGACATTCTGATGAGCCTCCCCGATGCACTTGCTTAAAGCTTGTGTTTTTCTGCTTTGCAGGAATGAGGTTGGGTAATATGTACTGTGAGCCATTGATGACATCTTCCAGCCACAAAATCACTTCTAGACAGCGATGGACTCCGACACCTGTGCAACTTCAGATCTTAGAGCGTATATTTGAGCAAGGGAATGGAACTCCCAGCAAACAAAAGATCAAAGAGATAACCTCTGAACTGGGTCAGCATGGCCAAATTTCTGAATCTAATGTCTATAACTGGTTCCAAAACAGGCGTGCTCGATCGAAGAGGAAGCAGCAAAGTACAGCCCCCGCCTATGGCGAATCAGAAGTGGAGACAGAAGTCGAGTCACCGAAAGATAAGAAGACGAAACCTGTGGATTTTCAAACTCATCAATCCTCTGCACCTTTGGGGGATGACATGTGCTTCCAAAGTCCCGAGATGAGTTCTGAACTGCATTTCCTGGATCCAAACACCAACAAAGCTGATACTTTGTTTCCTTCAAATGGAAGTTTAAAAACGGCAAGAAGTTTCAGCCAGATGTCTTTCTATGAGGGTATGCCATAAGAGTTTCTTGTCACTCATTCATATGTTCTATTACTCATCTTTTTTCCTGATATGTCCAACTTTTTCTTGTCATATTATCCGGAGGTTTCATAAAAGTATTAAACTCGTCAATATCTCAAGTTTTCAACTTACTGATTAGATCATATACACATTAACTTCTGAATCCTGTTATGTTAGGGAAAGCCTTGCAGTCCTGCAGGGTGTTATTTTAAAATCGCCTTTTCTTTTGATATCACTACGATGACAAGAATGGTCAAGTTAAAATGAGTTGCTAACTTGATACCTCTTGATACATATACATTCAGAAGATCCTCATTTGACACTTCTTTTTTCTTGGATATCCATCCCTGTCACACACAGGATATAGAACTGAATATGTACTTTTCTTTTTGAAATTGATTACAGCAGCGAATGAGCAGCTGGCAGGAAAGATTGAAACCCCAGAGAACTATAGTCTTTACCAGCAAGCAGAAGGCTACAGCATGACCGAACGACCATGAATTCTTATACAATTAACACGAGGTGTAGTTGTCTTATTACGAATATGCTGGACTTCTAGCTCTCATGTGAATGCATTTAGTCTGATGTTGAAGGAGACAGTGATGACGATGACGAATGATGCTGACTTGTGTGCTCGTATCTTGTCGTGGATTGTCGGAGTGTTCAGTTTTGAATAATGTATTTTGGTTGGATTGTGTGGTTGGAGACAAGGATTGGAAGTTTGATTGGTTGATTGAGCAATTCAAAAGAGTCTTTACGAGTTTGTTAAATGATCCCTTAAGAGGAGAGGATGTATGGTGTCCATTTGTACAAGAGAGTGTTTGTATTAAAAAGATGATTGCTAAAATGATCCTAATTGATAGGAGAATGGGCAGTCTCAGACAACCTCATTCTCTTTAGTATCGGTTGGGCTTTATGACAACCGTTTTGTTAGAGTATTTGAACATATAACCTTTCAGTATTATGTGTTTTAATTTAGTTAGTCAAGTCAAATAGGTTAAACTAATTTATTTGATAATTCCAATAATGAATAATTGCTAAAATTCAAGAGGGTTTTCAAATAAACTATGTAATCATTACTCGCTGAGTTTTAACTATTTCACTTCAACTAGTATGTAGGATTATTAAGATCAGCCGTTAATATATTTAGGTGAAAGGTCATGAATATCATATAATTAAATTTATCTTGGAACTTTTTTGTCCTTACTATTAATTCCTTTATTAGTAACTTTTGAAAAGATTAAATGTTACCATTTTTTTGAAAAAGAAAATATGCATTTTCACACACGAAACCATTACCATGAGTATTTTGAAATTGTTACATTTAAAATACCAAAAAAAAAAAAAAACTTTTTAGTACTTCAATAATACGACAAGTGAATATCTTGAAATTGTTTCATTTAGAATAATGAAAACCTTTTAGTATTTCAAATATACATATTCTTCCCCTCAACATTTGACACCAATAGATGATATATTTATTTTATTTCATAAACTTCATCCATTCTTAAATACTCTCAGCATGTGATACATCATTAAACAATATATTATTTTTTCTCATCAACTTCATTCTCTGATGATAAACAATGAACAGAGTTGGTAATTCCACACTGCCACAGAACTAGAAAATGTTACCTTTCCTTACTATTTCATGTCTACGAAAACGATAACAGATGTGTAACTATAAACTGAAAGAAAGCAGCAATTGAAATCAATTAAATTTTACGTATTCCATTCGTAGAGTGCTCGCCAGCGACAAATTAATATTAGCAAAAGAGCAACTCTGATTGCATGAACCAAAAGAAAAGAACAGCAAATATTATCTAAAATAAACATATCTTCCACACAGTTCATATGACATCTCGTTATCATGTAAGAGAATATGTATTACAAGAACTCCAAGAACCTGAGAAAGAGTGAGAACTTATAATTCAGTGATCGCATTCCTGACTTTGCCGCTCCTATACCAAAATTTGGACTCAATGGACTTGAATTTCACCTCCAAAGTCACTCACCTCAGCTGTCATCACTTGATGGGGCCACATCAAATGCATCGACACTACCAATGGGTTCAATCACTACTGCCCCGAATTCCCCAGTAATCGTTCAACTGCGGCATGGATATTTCCTGCAGTGGCAATCAGTGCTCGTATGTTCTCCTGTCTATCAATGAATCCCATTTCTTGCAGCTGTGTGAGCTGCGAAGAATACAATTCTTCTGGCGGTACTGTCAAATGCAATGCATTAGGAGGAAGGTAGATGAAAATAAAAGGCTAAATAAAAAAAAGTACCCATGAACTTGGTACTTTGATTTAAAAATACACTTATTCTTCTCAAAGTTGCAATATTATCTTTGACCTTTCATAAAGGTTTCAAAACTACTCTTAAAATAGAAGTCCGTAAGAATGTTGGATGAAAATTAGGACCAAGAATGGTACGGTAGAGACCTAAAACAAAATTTGGGATTCTAACACTACTACACCCATTCTGTGTCCAAATTTCCATCCAAATTCTCGAATAGTTTTCAAACATTTATGAATAGGTGTATTCTTTAAACAAAGGGAAGAGAAAGTTCTGGACTATCTTTTGTAATTTAGTCAAAAATAAAACAACTGAAGATAGACAAAAGGCAAGATATTCAACCATCGGATCTGTTGGGCACGGCTAGACTACCAGCACCAAGTCCACCAAACATGTTCATCAACATATCCAACCCCATATTGTTCGCAGCTCCTATCATGAAGAGAATAATATTAAACCAAAACAAGAGTGCTAATTTGTTAACCCATCCCACAAATAAAGAGAGGCAATCCTAACTTAGAGGTTCATCAGTATGTGCATTGTGGTAAGACAAACTCAAATGGAAACCCCTAGATCAAACAACTACTCTTTCACCAGTACCACTTTTGTCTCTAAGTCATCCTAAAGATCAAAAGCCACCAATCAATTTGTGTTTCACGTGATGAAGCTTCTGGAATGTATACATATCCGACTTCATCACTTAAAGAGCACCATAAAATGTTGAGCAATTCAGCATATTCAACACGTAATATGGAAAATGCACAAAGGAATAACCCTCTCAAACTGCCAATCATACTGGTAAGGTAGCACAACATCAATACTTGTGAACCTATTTATAGAGTTGATTACCTGTGCCTCCAGCGGTATGACCTTGGTTCCTACAAAAAAAAATAATAATAACAATAATAATTAAATAAATAAATAAGAAGGCAAGTATTTGCAAGAACTAGAGACAAATACGAAACAGTTAAAGTCTACCAAATATCAGAGATACCAAGAATCCAATCATTATACAGGATTAATGTGCACACGATGATATACCCAGTCAGCAAAGCTAATGAAATGAACATCAATTGAGCAAAAAAAATCTTTCAAATTGATGAAGTTCCAAATCCGATAGCAACTCATTGTGGTTATCATCCTTTATGAATAAAGGGGAGTTTGAGTTGCTGCAGCCAGACAATTCAATAAGCAATCAATTAAATCGCCAAACAGATTCCCATGTCTGTGTCCTTATGTTGATTATCAATACGCAAGTTCTGCATAATATAGAATGTACAGCTGTGACCTAAAAGGATTTTATGCTGATAATTGAACAGAAATAGCTGATTAAAATGCATCTGGAGTGTGGTGTGGGGATATCTCACCTCCCCTTTTTTGTAAATCTCCTTGGATATTGAAAGGTATGTTTCTTTCTTATCCAAAGAAAAAACGGGCAACTTGCAAAAACCACCCCTGAAGTATGGTGGTAGTTGCAATAACACCCTCAAACTTCTACGAGTATTAAAGTAGACCCTCAATCTTACTATAGTTGTAGAAATTGGACCCCCAAATGATAAAAATTAAACCTTCAAACTTATACAATTGTTACAATCTCTACATTTATGGAAGTTTGAGAGTCCAATTCTAACACTTTTATAAGTTTGAGGATTCAATACATCCAATAGAAAAGTCAGCTATCAAGGCAAAAAACAAATAATGTTTGCGATGTCAAGCTGGATAGTAAGACGTGTTCTCAAGATATTTTTTATCTCTGTTGAAGGGTTCTCAAGAATGAGATTCTTAGCTACTTTGGATATACTTCTTTTGAAGAAAACAGAAGTTTCCATGGAAGAAATGAAAAAGTACATGTGATAAATGAAAGAAGACCTTCAAAACCACCAAATTCAAGAAGCAAAATCCCATCAACTAGAGCTTAAAGACTGACTTTAATGACCTAATAAAACAACCCACGACATTACTAACAAAAGACGACTAACTAAAGACTTAACAGAAGCTGGACGACCTCTGCATCTCCATCTCCAAAGAAATACAAAACTCTTATTTTAACACACAATTACTGGTTTTCTCCTTTTAACAACATGGGTGTAACAAGGAGATACTAGATAATCGTAGGGATGTACATGTCCCAGCCTATTATTTTTGTGTTCTTGCTTGTGCCTAATGAGAGAATGGGCAAGATGATTCTCCTTTTCCTCATTCTACCAACCAAAACATGATGGATGTTCTAAGTTCAGTTAGATAGATAGGACCAAACACAATCGATTAAATCTAATTATTTGGTAGTCGTAGCAAGTGGATTTTAAGTCAAAAATATAAGCTTTTCAAAATCATTATTATTATTGTTTTTAATTATGTGTACAATGGTCATTTAAAGGAAAATCTGATTCATGTTAAAAGAAAATCTGATTCATGTATCACTGTCCTTTGATTGAAGAATTTATTTTGACTCAGTCAAGTCCTTGTGCAATTTACCATAATTTCATTGAATAACAATACACAGAGAACATGAAAAGCTTAAACTCTTCTGACAACAATTTTCCAAAGCTTTACTACTAATTATAAGAGATCCTGATTTGAATCTCCTGCATATTTTTGGACATTTTCAGATGTGAAACAATTGGTTCAATCATGAAGGTCGCACTACCATCAAGTATTAAACACTTTGTCCATCGTCGGGAAGATCCTTCACGTCGCACGCCAGTAGCCGAAACGCCGCGAAGAGTGAATCTTCTCATTGGAATGGAATCGGTGGTGGGCGGGGCAGCATCTTTATCATTAAAAGGAACAATGGATTTCAACAATGGCTTGGACCGAAAATGGGTTTTAGTTTCGGGCCCATTCGCAAAACATGTCTGAGAGCGAATGAGCTCCCGATTCTCCACTAACTGGGTCATCTTCATTTTATTAACCAGCCCAATAGAGGCCCAACATTCAACTTCGGCTCTAACCCACGGCGGTAACCCATTCATGAACGTATTCTCCAAAACTTCATCGGACAACTGAGGCAACGGCGCGACTAGACGGTGGAAATGATTCCGATACTCTTCCACGGTAGATTCTTGCTTAATCACCAAAAATTGGCCGCAGACTGTCCCTTGTTTGGAAGATCGAAAGTTGTCTAACAAGCGAAGTTTCAAATCCTACCACGAGCGAAACGGCTCTCGCTCCTCTATTGCGCAATACCAATTGAGAGCGGCGGACTCAAAACTAATCACGGCAACGGTCAACTTCTCTTCGTCAGACAATCGATGAATCTTGAAATAACGATCGGCACGAAATAACCACGAATCTGAATTCGTACCACTAAACACCGGCATATCCACTTTCTTAAACTTGCTACGATCACTCCCACCCTCATCAGATCCAAGATGCGGCAGTAGAACGGGAGTCTCTCCGATACCCTCTGTCAACTTTCAGTCCACACTAGAACGATTGGCTAACGGTAAGTCCCCTGGCGGATGACCGGTGACATAAGCAGTGATGAACCTCCGTACTTCATCAAAATGTTGTTGTTTCTCCGCTTGCACCGTTAAACGCTCATTACTTTTTGCCAAAGCAGTCAAAGTTTCATCCATGAGTGGTAGCTTTTGTACACTCAATTTGATATCTTTAATTTCCTTGTTCGTAGCCTCCAAACGCTCCTCAATCCTCTTTTGTGCCATGGTTTCACCAACACCTAGGTTGACAACTCTGATACCAATACGATAGGAATCTACTATAGAGATTCTTATTAACAAATACACAAAGTACAAACAGTGTCACAATCTAACTTGAGATAGTAGATTGTGACCCCACTTGTGCAGACAGTGTAGTGGCGACACCAGGGAGTCGACACATCTGGCAATGACAGAGGGCCAAGTGAAGTGTCGTGATGCGACCGAGGACGGTGCATCATTCAACACACCAAGATAAGTGAGCAAGCATGTCAAGCTGAACAACAAGCAAGAAGACGAGCGTTGGTGCCACTGGCAGTGTCAACGACAAGCCTGGTGGGGGCCACGTGGGGTCCCGAGCCATGACCTCAGAAGTAGGGGTCTCGTAGCAAGTTTGAACGAGCGGCTCTGGAGTTAGTTCCATATTGATGGAAGATAGAAGCACGTCGAATTCCATGTCAATCGGAATTCAGACGAGCGCTCTACGCTGGTGAGTGACCACTCGCCACTTTGCATATGCATGGGTGCCAAAGAGGAAATTGTTCAAAATGTACTATAGGGGGAGGCATGGTGTCAGCTCTCCACCACCCCTGGGCCCTGCGGCCTAAGCGAGCTACCCTGTGGCACACGAGAGTGTCATGGCGTGGGCGAGCGTTACAAGATGAGTGTCTTGGGCGTCTTCCATTGGGAATGGGATCTCGATGGACAGTGTCGGACGGCACGGGTGTGCCGGCATTGCGCCCCTTCCCATAGGCTGGAGGTTCGATATAGTACCCGGTATGCCATCTTGGCTCAGCATTGACCTGGCATGGACACGGAAAGCTCCATTCCCAGGAATATCCGGATGGATGGATGTCCGGAAGATCTCAAGTTGGAAAAATACCCATGGGGTGATCATGTAGGTTCTCGACAAGCTGACCCGAGCAGGAGAGAGAAAGTTGATGTTGTCTCGATACTCGGGATGATATCCAAAAGCGTCGGTGGACTCGATAGCCCCGTTAACACGGTATTTGCCTGAGTTGTCCCGATAAGTAGTCTAACGTCCTGGAAAGCCCCTGGTGGAGCATCATAAGCCTGTTTGGCTCGCTGAAGGGTCTAAACTCGTCCCGGCAAGGTTCCGAATCGATACAGAATTGCGGGGGTTGGGTTGTTGAGAATCATGGTGAAGAAAGAAGGGAAGTTGCACGTACAAGTGACGTGTAGACCAAACGAAGTCAGTTCCACATGAGTTCAGTTCGGTTGAGGACGAAAGGGTCTCGCTTAAGGTCTGATGAAGCTTAAAAAGAATGGGCAAAATGAAGATTGGGACTTGTGTTTCCCTTAAGGCTGACCATGATCAAGCATGGATCCTGGTACTGCACGGTTGAAAAAGTATGACCGTGACAAAGAGCATCCTTCTCTCCCTTGAGAGAACACACACACTTCTTACATAAAAACCAAGTACTTTTCTAGAAGAAAGTCTTCCCCTATATATATCAAGATAACTGAATATCTAAACTACAATAAAACTATAAATAATTACTAATAACCACTGGATGATGCTTCCCCTTCTGTTATCACTTCTTTTCCCTTCTCCTTTGTTATCACTTCTTTTCCCTTCTCCTTTCTTGCATAAGTAAATAACGCCAGTGGCCTAACACGTTCTTTCTGGTAGAAGGTGGATTGGAATGTTATCACTCATCGCGATAGAGACTAACAAGAATTTAAAATTTCTTTTGCCTTTTTATAGCATTCGGGGGATGTCGATAAGTTCTTATTAATAATTAATGCATATAGACTACCAATAAAAGAAAAACTATTTTAAGAATGGGGTTTAAATTCTTATTAATAATTAATGCATATAGACTACCAATAAGGAGCAGCCCAGTTGGCAAGGGCTAGGGGTCTCTTGGTCATATTGGCTTAGAGGTCTCAAGTTCAAACCTTCAGATGAGCTTAATACCAAAAAATCCTACATGTGGGCTCGAGCCTTGAAGGGGTTTGGCTCCCAGTTATCCAAAAAAAAAAAAATTAATGCTTTTAGACTATCATCACCAAACAGCAAAATAACAAATCAATGTACATTTTAATTCAGCATTAAAATTTGATAAACATCTTGAAGGCATGTTTGCCCCATCCCAAGGACTATAATTACAATAGTATATATACTTATAAAGAACAACTAAGAAGTTGATTCAACTCACTTTAGCAGAGGACAAATCAACCATCGATATCGACACAAATACCATGTCTATCTAAACATTAAGATAAAACCTAGGTCCTGGCAAGGCTGCTTAAACAATCTATTCTAAACATGAAGTTTTTTATTAGATTACTTACAGGGTGGGCTGGCGACCAAGCTGTGACAGAAGTTGTTGCTGCATAGTAAACATTTGCTGCAAAAAGATCCAGGTGAAAGAAAAAATCAGAAAATCCTTGTACAGAGTATTGAGGTTAGATAGTAATCATAGGATCAGGTTGGATTGGGGGAACATAAGTAGACAGAGTATGTTGACATGGAAATCATGCGGATCCATTGCATTTACCTGCATTGTATCAGGGGAGGTCAACTGGCGTAAAAATTCAGGATTCTGCATCATCTCTCTGAGCTGAGGATTGGAATCAAGCAAGCCGCGCAATTGAGGGTTGAGACCAAGGATCTGACAGGAGATATTGTAAGAAAACAGAGAATCTCCACATCATCTTCAAATTCTAGTGAAAAACCGAATGAGTACCTGGTTCATATATTGAGGGTTTGACATAACACTTTGCATCATTTGTGAAATAGCTGGGTTTTGCATCAACTGATTCAAACCAGCGGCATCTGGTGTTGCACCAAACATGCCCTCAAGATTTGGAAGACCAAGCCCAGCTAAACCAGTGGGGACTTGAGCACTAACATTTGGAGTGGGATTTGACCTTGTAGAGTTAGCTTGGGTACCGCCAGCTGATGAATTACTGATGTTAAATGATTGTAAAATACCTTCATGCTCTAAAACTAAGATATGGAAGCAACTCTGATACATAGAAAACTTAGATTCTAAAGCAATTAGGAGAGGGTCAGAAAAATTAGCAGAAATCTCACAAGTATATGGAACAATGACATGCTGAAATAATTAGAAGAGGGCAATAACTTAAATCCCTATTACTAAGAATATAAAGGAAATGTAATATAGAATAATTCCAGACAAACTAGGAAATGTAATATACAATAATTCCAGACAAACTAGGGCTTACTGCTAGCAGGGGACCATGGGTTTGGAAGTGGATTTGTATTTGGAGAAGGAGATCCATTAGTCATATCAGAAGTAGTAGAAGATAAATTGGATGTCGCATTATTGGTCACGTCCCCACCCGTCCCCAAAAGTGCAGCGAAAGGGTTCGAGCCATCATTTCCAGCAGTTCCAGACATAGTTGTTGCATTTAGAAATGGCTCTTGAACAGTTTCATACATGCGCCTAAGCATATTAAAACCTTCAGGGGAAGACTCAATGTTGCTCATTGCTCTATCAGTATTCCGCATCATCTCCCGCATAAGCTCGGGATTTCGTGCAGTTTCAAGCGTCTGTCGGAGAGTACTGGGATCATTGAGAATGTGAGCAAGCTCAGGATTACGATCCATTATTTCACGCATTTGAGGATTGTTCATGATCAAGTTCCTCATGATATCTGGATTGTTCATGATGTTTTGTATGGCAGGCATATTCATTATTTCTCTCATAATGTTTGGATTGCGGGTCAGCTGTTGCTGCACCTGTTCGAAATCAGGAAGGCCAGCTCCAAACAATCCACCAGTGGCACCAAGCCCAGGAAATAGGGAAGATTCCAAACCAAGTCCTCCCCCCAGGGCTCCACCTTCATTTGATCCAACACTTCTTGCGTTACTCGAAGTAGTGTTGGGACCGCCAGCATTGAGAGCAGTTGCAGGATTGGTCGGCGAGGCAGCAGGTCCCGACCCACGAACCAAATGTACGGTGTGATCTGCCTCTAACCCTAACATAAAGAACATCATACGAACAATTATCACAGAGAAAAACGAAAAAGGGCCCTCAAACAATACATCAAGAACCTAACATCCCGGATTTCAGATAACCCACAGAAAAAGTAAATTAGAAAATTCAATGCCAACAACAACAAAATCCGAAAAATAAAAAGTGAAAGAATGAGAACCCAGATTTGTAACCATCCAGAATTCAATGCGGAAAACCCAGAATGAATGCAACAGAAACGCACCGTAGCTTTGTAGGGTTTGATCATCTTTCAAAATCCGACCCTTGTAAATCAGGCGCTGCTGATCGGCGGGAACCTCGCTCTGGTCGGCAAGGATGAATTTAAAGGATCCAACGGTAGAATCGAGGCTAACGAGAACAGAAAACTTGGAACCATTGGAGCATCGAATGTTGACGTTGACTTTGACTCCATCGGCGGAGGTCGTGTCGCTGGCAGCGGACACAGCTTCATCGCCACCACCCATAGTATTTATGCCTCCCGGGCGCGGGAGGTCGTTCACCGGCCGAAGTGGAAGAGAAATTACAGAGAATTAGAGAAGACGAATGAACGGAAGGGAAGAAGGAAATGAATGGAGATTAGAAACCCTAGCCTCCAAAATCTACGTTGAATCGATGGCAGCAGCTGATCTCTCTATCGTGGAACGGAACCAATTGCCAGCAAACTCAAATGTTTTGGTGACATTAATAATTTTTTCAAAAAAAAAAAAAAAAAAAAAAAAAAAAACGAGAGGAGAGAGCCAAGTGAAATCAAGGAAATTCATTGATGTCCATCACGCGCCTCTCATAGGCGCGTTCAATACACTCCCACCCATCTTCCTCTATGCTAATAATGGTAAATTAATACCCTATACTCTCTAGCATGTTTGTAATTATTTCGTTTTTTATTATTATTTTTTTAATTAAGTTTATTTTCTTCTAATTCCTTATAATAGTTTTGCAACATACGCAACTTTACAATTTTGGTTTGATTTTTTTAAAATATTGAAAAAAGGTAAATTAAAAGAAGTAAAAAATTAGATGTGGGAGGAATGTTTATGGCTTAATTTTTAAAATCTAAAAATAAAAAATTCAATATTGCCAAAATGGCCTTAATTTTTCATTTTGTATTTTGTTTCAAAATTATTGTTAATATCCTTATCCTTCATGATGAAAAAAATTAATCTTAATATTATTAAACTTAACAAAAATATAAAAAATTAAATAAAAAAAAACTCTTACCTATATAAAGGATAACTAGAATTTTTAAAAGTTGTATTAATACCATTAAGCTTTAAATTTAAAAAAAAAAAAAAAAAAAACAATTTTTACTATTAGTATATGAATGAGAACCATTTATCCACGTTTCATGGACTCTTTTTTTCCTTTTCTCTCTTTCCAGTGCACTTTTTAAATGTATAGTGCTTGACAAATTTCATCAAAAAAAAAACCTAACGACAAGGTTTGTTTTTTTTGTTTTTAAAATTTAAGGATAGTACTAAAACTTTTGATGACTTGACCTACAAAATACTATGAACTTCGAGTATGTTTCAATTGTGTCATCAACTTTGAAAAGCATCCATGACATCAACATCATTCACGTACATTAATGTAGCACCCAACTAGTAAAAATTGTTTTATGTAAATGTAACAGTATGTTTGGCCCAAAGACTATGAGTTGGGGGAATGAATCGTTAACTCCACGCATTGTTAGGCTTAAAGATTTCGTGATACCAATGTGGCACTTGATTAGTAAAAATTGTTTGTGCAGAAGTGTAAGGGCAAGTTTGGCCTAGTGACTAGAAGTTTGGGTAATGAATTGTTAACTTTAGTCATAAATTAAGGAATTTGTGGCCCACGACTAAAAAACTTTTGTGACTTTTATTCACTTCTTACGTGTCTAACAATTTAACAACTCTCCGTATTAAACAACTTCACTCGTTGTCCAATACCAAAGGGAAGAAACCTCAAAATTCAATGGTAAAAATATAACATTTTAAGGCACAACAATCAAATACAAAATAAATATGGTAAAAATGCAGCATCTTGTAACTCAATAACAAAATAATAACTATACCAAAAACCAAAACAATATTTTTCTCATTGAGTATCGAAAAAAAAAATCAACTATGAATCACAAACTCAAGAAGTTATATCAATTTTAACTATAAATTTTCAATTTCATAAGTCAAAATCAAGTAGGTGTTACAATCTTAACCAATTTTTAAATAGCCTTGAAATTTGGACCATTCAACTTTGTTCATTTGGATTAACTTAAAACATAAATATTTTTCAAAATTTCATTTTCATAAACACTTTGATGATAATAACTTAAAATAAAGATACTAATGCCTTCCAAAATTCATTCTAAGTGGTTGCCAAACATTTATATTTCTTTCAAAATGACATTTTCTTAAATTAAACATTTAAAAATGTATTTCAAATATACCCTAGGTTGGCTCAAACATTGTTAACAAAACTTTTCTCTTATCCATCGATGAATTATATAACACACCTATAATACGAATTTGATAAAATTTTAGAGAAATCGACAATTTATTCCATAGTTAATTTTTCATCCATCAAACCTATTTTTGAACTTTATTTCTTTGAAAATTATGACATTACAAAGAAATTTGAACTTTATTAAAATTTGTGGACAAATAACAAAAAAAAAAAAAAAGTGAACGTTGAGTGTAAAATTAAATATTTATTTATTCGTACATTTTAATTTGATGGTCGTTTGACTCAAAATTTATGGAGTAGACTATTATAACTATCATATATTTCAAATCTCTTTTTATTACAATATTTATTGTTATCCAAACACCCCAAGGTCAATACCCAACAACATCTAGAGTTGTTTGGGCCCAACTTCCACGTAATAGCTCATTCCATGTTTGGGGCTCCAACTATAATAGTTGGTATTTTTTATTATTATAACATGTAACTATAATATTACTATTTCAAATCTTTCTTCGTTACTATGTTTGATATTTTCAACTCATCTTCTATATTTTTGTTACAATGTTTACTATTTTCTATCAAGACTAAAATAGTTTGCACTCCAAACATAAGCTATTATAATCTAGATTAAAATATCTTCATCCAAAACACGGACTATCATAACCTACACAGAGTGTTGGTGGAGTGGGCTATGTTTGAAGTTCGAATTGTAATTCTTGGTGTTTCCAACTTTTTATTTAATTGATTAGTGTTAATTATTATAACCTACAATTAACTATTACTATTTAAGATCATAAACATATACTATTATAACTTAGACTAAAATAACTTTTACTCACAACTATAATCTAGATTATAATAACAAACACAACACCCAAAACACTTATCAAAATTTTATTTGATTTTATATATCTTTATTTAAAATTTGTGTTGGGGTTGGGGCAAAGATACGGTGTACGTAGAATTCGGGTCGAGGAGAGGAACTACGAACGAGTTGAAAACCGACCGCCTTCACTCCATTGTGCAATAAGAAACAGCGCCATGCTTCAAATCCTCCTATTCTCATGGCGTCTTTTTCTCTCAGAGCCAACAACGCCTTCACTTCTCGCCTCAATGACCTAATCAAGCTTCAGGTACATCCCTCCTTCTCTCTTTCTTTATGCATCATGCCGCGTTCTTCTTCATTCCAACTGTTTCAATACTCATTCTAATTTTGGCCCCATAACGACGTTGGAGATTTTGGTTGTCAGAGGCTCAGGCACGCTTCTATTTACCCAGCAATGGATTTTCACTCACTGGGTCGTCCAGGTCCATTTTCTGTTCAACTTCGATTTACTCTCTTTGCTAATTGAAGGAAGTTGCTAATGAAATGACATCTTATCGAATGTGGTTTTCGCTCCCACTCCGGCTGTTAAAATAGTTTATCACATGCTATTTCTTGTGTGCTGTACTCGTTGGTTGTTTAGCTTAGGGTTCAGTGTTCCATACATGTAGGTGCAGCCAACAACGACATGCCGGAATGGAATAAATTTGATGGACGGGCTTTTGGGATCACTCGTTCAATGATCCCATCTTCATCATGGATGGTTTTGAGCACTCTTCATAACAAAGGTAACTTGTTAATTGCTTGTATCAGTATCTTTGCAGCCATCACATCGATACGTCCCGTGTCAACTCAAAACTTTGTCCTGCTAGTTAATTGATTAATAGGACTTGAATGAGTTATCCTTGTTTGTTATGGTAGCTAAATATGTTACAACAGATAACAACATTCAGCGTGTTTAAGAAAACATTTACTTCGTTAACTTCCGAGAAACCATTTTTTATTCTTAATCCGCTTTAATTTGACATTGTGAGGTCTTGACGAGTAGTTGGCTCGGCAGTATATTCTTCCATTATGTCACATTTTGTCTCATCAATTTGAATTTTGATACTTCACGGAAAAGGACTTCATTTTCTTGTAATGCATAGGGTTTGAAGCCTATTTGGTGGGTGGATGTGTGAGAGATTTACTCCTAAACAGAGTACCAAAAGACTTTGATGTGATTACCACAGCTAGACTTGAACAGGTATTTGTGGCCACCACGTAATTTCTTGTGGTGTCTCTCCCTCTTCTACTGAGAGTGAAATCAATGTATTTAAGAATGACTCAGTTGATTCCAATTTGTCCCATGCAGATCCGTGAACTATTTAAACGGGTACTAATTGTTGGGCGTCGTTTTCCTATCTGTATGGTCAATATTAAAGGCTCCATTATTGAGGTAGTGATGCATTTTCACTGGACTACTCAACGGTCTCCTTTAACATTGGTTTGGTCTTTTTTAACATTAGTTTATTTTTGTGTTTCTTAATCTAGTAAGTAATATTCTATAAGGGTTTTTTTTTTTTAGTTCAACAATGTAAGGGTATTAGTTTGAACATTTGACCTTAATGAAAAATGTGTGATGCCTTAATTAGTTATGTTATGTTCAAATTGGCAATGTTCTAAAAGACTTTTGGTGTAAAATGATGGTTATCACCACTATAACAAAGAAGTTCACGAGATTTTCATCTCATGTGACTCTTTATGCCATATGTCTGACCAGCGCTTTTAGAAAATATTGGACAGAAAGTTAAGGATCATTTATTCATTTTAGTGATGCTAATGACCTTCAGAATATTTATTTATGCTAGGGACTATTCATATATATATATTTTTTGGGTGCTTCTATATAATTATACTAGATTTACATTTTTATTATTTTTATTCCTCATTTTTATGTTTTAGAGAACAAAAAAATCAAATCAAGACTAATACTTCATACCTCATTGAGGTTATATCTCACTTTTTAAAGAGAAAAAGCCTCAAAAGCCTCTTTGGCCTTTTTAATACATGCTAGCAATTAATTTTATGATTATTGATCTACTTATGTGCTTTCATGATTTTCTATCAGGTTTCAAGTTTTGAAACAGTTGCAAAACATTCTGATGGAAAAGAAACAGTAACATCTTCTCAAATTCCAAAAAAATGTGATAAAAAGGACTTAATCCGGTGGAGGAACTCTATGCACCGGGATTTCACAATTAACAGGTCAGTTTTATTTGTGTGTAATATATAGTCCATACATGTACATTTGATCTGTATTCTATATGAAATATATCTTTTACAATGTTAGGTTCACATTTCTGTCTTGTTAGCAGTCGTTATATCAGGTTTTTGCACTATATGATTTCTAACTGCTGAGGTGTTTAGATATTCAAAATAAGTTTGGCATTATTGGAAATCTGCTTTCTATCATAAACCTACGTTCTAAGTAGCCACTTCACTGTCTTGTTCAGTTTGTGTTTAATTCAGGTTTATCTTGATAATTGTTGAAGCAGTTTATTCCTTGATCCCTTTTTGAACAAAATCTATGACTATGCCGAAGGGATAGCAGACTTAAGGTCCTTGAAGGTGAACTTTCCCCTTTTAAAATACTGCATTTATTTAGAGGGTCAAATGGAAAAATATTACCCTTGTACTAGTCTCTTTTGTGTCAGTGCTCAAATACTCTCTGGAGAACAATCTAGTCCACTAACTTGTTAGAAAAACCTAATTGTTCACAATATCCGAATTACTCATTAATTACTCGTGGAATATTAGACATTATTCATTTATTTCCCGTTAAAATGATCTCTTTCTAGCAGTTTCATATCTTGCAGTCCAATTCATTTTTAACTTTAAATTATGTGGGCAATTGCTGTCAGTATATACTTGTTTTCATGGAATTTGATTTGGTAATTTCAAAAAGCAGAGAGATATATATATATATATATATATATATTTGAAGGAAAATAGTATTTCCTAAAAAAAGTGGGAAAAAAAAAACATCTTATACCATTCATTTTATATTTGAAAAAAAAGTCTAATAGAGACAGTGCACTGGCAAGTTTGCATTTTACCTGTATTTTATTTATCCATCCCTCTTCTTATAAAGATTTTCCCCCATTTATTGGATGACATGGGCATGAACTCAGCTGCGGACACTAATTCCTGCATCATTGTCATTCAAGGAGGACTGTGGTAGGTTTTACAATTCCTTATGCACTCTTTGGGCGTGGTAATATTTGGGACTAGTGGTCTCTGAGGTGTTGGACAATAGTAACTAGGCTACTACAATCACATGTTTGATTTTGCTTGCAGCAAGAATTCTGCGTGGCTTAAGAATTGCAGCTCGTTTGGGTTTGTCACTCTCAAAGGAAACTGAGACTGCGATGCGTAAACTTTCTCCTTCCATCACAAGCTTGGCTAAGGTAATCTTGAGGAAGTTGAACAGTACTAATTTCCTTTCTATGCTTTGTTGCTGCTAGTTTGCCCTACCTAGTGTTTTCTTCTCCTTTCCCCTTTTTCCTTTTGTACACTTCAGTTATATGTTGTAATAGGAAGTCTTTTCTCTTGTATATGCTCTTAAAGAAAATACTTTGAGGTTTGACACTGTTATATTTGGCTGTCCTAGTTGATATAACTTAGGCTCATTTGATAACCATTTTGTTTCTTAAAATTATGCTTGTTTTGGCACAAAACATCCCCTCACACTTTCTTTTCTCCCAAAAACCCTCATAAGAAATCTTCCTCTGTGGCCATAGCCTTGCCTGCAAGGGAAACACGAGGCTACCGCCGAAGGTCAATCAAGTCTTGTATGTACAAAATTTGCCATTTAACATTGCTAGCAAAGAGACGTACAAAATTTTTGGCAACTATGGGGCAATTTGGCAGATTCAAACAAGGATACTAGGGGTGTTTACAAGGATATCATTGATGCTAAGACGGTGGTGGATCACTGTCCAGGTTCAACGTTCCTAATTGATATTTGATCATGTTGTACTACCAGCAGGGCCAAGATGAGCAAAATGTTTGACTAGAAGAAGAAAAAGGATGAGCTAGGCTGAATAGAAGTACAATGTTTCCATGAAAGATAAGTAAAAGGAATTCCATTGGAGCGGAGCATTTGGAAAGAAAAAAAAGGTGTTCTGGAGGATAGTTCAGAAAAAAGGCATTTTTTTCACGTTATATTACAATTTTGTGGATAATTTGTTTCTTCAAAAAAGAAAATCATACTTGTTTCCTCACAATGTTTTTGGTAAGCTTCTCACTTTCTTTAAAAACACATTTGAATTCTAAGCCAAAATTAAAAAACAAAATCAAGTTTTTTCATACTATTTTTTTTAGATTTCAAAATTTGGCTTCGTTTTTTAGTTCTAAAAGTAGGCTATAAAGCAAGAAAACTATGAATAATATTAGTGTTTATAAGCTGAATTTTAAAAAATAGAGAGCCAAAAACAAACTGGTTATCTAACGGGGACTTAGAGTTGGTAGCTACTGTTTGTTAGGTTACTTTGACAACATTCTCTATATTTTCAGTCCAGGTTAATGATGGAAATGAATTATATGCTATCTTATGGAGCAGCTGTTCCTTCTCTCTATTTGCTTCAGAGGTTCAACCTGCTTGAAATTCTGCTACCATTTCATGTATGCTCTTCTGATGATTCCTTCACTAGGGATGTGATCTTGACCTAAATCCTAGTGTGTATCTGAGTTGCAGTTATGATTGCAGGCTGCTTATCTTGATAAACAGGGCATTAAGAAATCTTCGCTAACTTCTGTAATGTTGATGGTGAGTGCTGTACTTTGTATCTTTTGATTTTACCCAACAAGTGGGCTCCTGTACGTTTCTTACGTGCAGAATATATTTGGAGAGTTGTCTATCCTATACAGGAGTTGAAAAACCTGATTTCAAATATTCTGAAATACCTAAAGATGATACCCCTGAAACACTTGGTGTAAAAATGAGACCAAAATGATGGTCTTCCTTTTTTCCATGTGTATCTAAGCGTCTCCATGAATGTAGGATACAAGTTAGAATATGAATTATTGAAAACTAATGTTTCCTTGGGCATTTGAGATAATACTACTTGTTTGCTTGACAATGAATTATTATGGAATTTGTGAATTTGGATTTTGTATAAGTGGATGTGGTGTGGACTGGTGAAATCATCAATTTAACTTTCTAATGCATATTTGGGTTCTTTAGCGTGCTTCTCGACTCCTTGTGTATGATTTGAGTATTGATTGCTTCGCATTCTTTGTTCTATGCAGAAATTGTTCTTCAATTTGGATAAAATGGTTTCTTGTGCACGGCCTTCGAACTGCAATTTATGGTTAGCTCATTATTTAGTTTTCTTTCACTTATGTGCTAGATTTTCCAATTCATTTTTTGAAGTCGTATTTTCTGTAGCTAATATTATGTTATTCATCGTATCAGTATTTTCTTTTGCATTAATTGTTTCAGTTTTATTGAACTTGTGTTTTGTAATCAATAAATGACGAGCCCTCATCAGCTATAATAAGTTACTTGCGTTTAATATTTCTTCCAAGAATTACTTTGGTTTTAAGTTCAGCAGTTCTGCAAATTAAGTAAGAAAGAACTAAGTTCTGGTTTAAACTGCATGTATGGTTAGATTTTTAGCCAAGTTATCTATTCAGGCAAAAGAAGAAGTTCCTTGGTTTGATAAAAGATTGTTCGATTCGAGGGCCTCTGATAATGGACGAACAAACAATGTTATTTATTATTGTCCTTATGAAGAAAAGTTATTCGTTAATATTATAGTCTATTATACTATTGCTAGGGTTGCACAGAAAGCTAATGGGGATGGTGAAATTTTACCTACTTCTATTATGAACAAACCATCATTGTATATACATCCAAATTGAGGAAGTTAGAGATGATACATTATCAATATGAAGGCACTTGTTACTATGATACTCCCTTTTTTCCTCTTTCTTTTTCTTTTTCTCCGTTGAACTTCAATAAATGGCATTTTGTCAATATGATACCTCAGCCATGTTTCCATCCTAGGTAAATTTAGACCTTTGGTCTATCAGTCAAATAGTATGCCTCTGAGAGATCTGTAAATCGTACAGGGTTGCATTGTTGGCATTTCACATGGCATTAGTTAAAAACCCTCAGAATTCTCTTATAGTTCTTGCTTTTGCTGCCACCTTGTACCATGGGGAGTGGAATGAAGGTGTGAATTATGCAAGAGAAAACTCTCTTCTGCAGATCAATTTAAGGCCAGAGATCACGAGATCAGCTCAATTTAAATCCGAGGAGGAGCTTGCTGAAGGGGTTACTCGTTTTGCTTTGAAAGTACAAGGTTGCATAACTGCTCTGACTTCAGCAGATTGTCTCTTAGAAGCCATGTCAACATTTCCAGAGTCACCATACTCTAGTTTGGTAAATAATACATATATATTTACTTAAGTAAATAATTCATTTATATTGCTGACCAATGTCTATATTAAGATTCCTGATTGCATTAATGAGAGAGTCAACACCTTTTTTCTGTGCCTGTTAATACTTAGAGCTCTTATTCTTAGGTATTTGTGTCAAAGAAAACTGCGAAAGATGTTGCTAACATCTTTGAAGTGCTGGTGAATGATGTTGAATCCTACAAAAACAAGAGACAGAATTTCGAAATTGACTATCAACTGCTTGGGAAGGGGTCTTTGAGTGCGAGTAGATATGTCTTGGGAGAAATTATCTTGGAAACCCTGAAAGATGCAATTCTGCAGGGAGATGGGAACATGCTTGACAGGACCCAAAATCTTTGTGTTGATGCTGCTACTGAGGAAACTTATAATTCACCAGTCGCTGATTTGTTGAAGGACCAATTGGTTAAGTGGGAAGCAAATAAGAAATATAAGCTTGGAAGTAAGGAGGGAAGTATTTCTGACAAGGTGGTTGAGGATGGAAGGCACATTAACATGGGAGTAGAAATCCAACCGGAGGAGTCAAGCAAATGTCATCGCTTTGAAGTGAGGGCTACTGAGAATATGCAAAAGAATCCTGAAACCATGGGGAGTGAGGTCAAGAAGATTATTCCCTCCCAGGAAGCACGTAGAGACCAAGGAGCTGCTTCACACTGTAGAGATCAACCCGAGGAAGTTGGACAAAGTAGCAGGGCAAGAAGGAAAGTCCGAGAAGAAAGAGCATCATCGGTGCCACAGGGAAAGGAGAACATTAAAAAGAAACATAGGGATATAACAGATATTGAGCGGTGCAAACGTCCACTATCCAGCCTTTTTAAGTAAATGCCTTTGGTGTGTGAATCAGAAGCTGGTCTTGCAATTGCTTCAAACTGGTAGTTAAAAGTGCACTTTGATTCATTCACCTGTGTGAAGGTGTATGATTCCAGCTACATACATGTTTGATGTTTCTACCCCAGGCCTCAACACAATCACCCCTGTTTGTTTCTATTCGATAGTTGGAGGAGTTTCAATTGAAACTCCCAGTGATCTAGAAATCCAACTGGAGTTGTTCCCAAACTAAATGCCGAACATCCGTCATGACCGAGAAAAGAAGAGCCAATGGAATTAAAATCATCACATCACGTACAGAAAATTGTATTTCTGAATCATTCCTGTCTCTGTTATCATTAGATGTTTCAAATTCATGTTAGTAAAGGAGTTAGTTTCCCTGGTTCTCAAGACAAGTGGGTTAACCAATTCATGTAGATTACTTGGATTCAATTCAGTCAATTATGGTAGGTAGAACGGTAGATTTTTGTTTGTTTGTTTTTTCTTTCTAGTTTTGGACTTGTGGCTGACCCCTATTGTGTTTTAGTTGATATAAGCTAGATTAACATTTCTATTAACCTCGTCCTTTTCCCCGCATTCTGTTATTATCATTATTATTCTTCTTCATTGACCACCATTTTTTTTAATCATCATCTATGTTGGTTGAATGTTAGGGTCAAAAGTTTATTACTTCAAACCAAATGATGTGATTATATGCAAGATGAAATTATTTATTAGTATACGTAGATATTAGATGGAGGTACTGTTACTTTGCCTGTTTATTAATTTGGATGATTCCGAGCCAGTGTACCATCAATCCACGTAGGGAGATCAACAACCTATTATATGTATTCTTAAACTTCATCGGCTGAACTATGAGGGCAGGGAATTGATTGGTATTTGACAGATGCTATAATTATAAGTCTTAACCAATTGAATTATATTAGGGTTTGTCTCTAAACTTTATCTCTCGTTCAGTAGGAAAACTTGTCTCCTTCCCAAATCATGAACCAACAACCACCAAGTATATCAAAGAGCAAAACTGGAAGCCTCTCCACTCAAGATAACTTTCTTTTCCCCTTCTTTTTGGCCTATAGCCCATTGAAATTGTGTTTATGGTGGGATTTGGAGTCTGATCAGCATGGTTGCTTTAAAAGAGAAAATATGAGGTTGATGACATAATGATTAGTTGAGTTGTATTCTTGTTGGCACTTGACTTTAATTACTTAAGTCGTGTACCATTGTGGATATCATTTATTTTCTTTAGTTCTATTTCGTGCTATGATCGGTTTAGTTATTTTTAAGAGGAAGGAGTAAACATGTTAGATTTGATTGTTGTGATTACATTTTCAATATTCATTTATATTCATATTTTTATTCTGTGTTGGGCCCCTTTGTTCTTATCTTGAACAATGTTTTTGATTGATGTGTAGATGGGAAAGTTTGTGAAGGCAATGGATTAGGTTGAATTTTCTAAATTAGTAGTCTTTTGGATTCCAATTGGTCTAGAATAGTTTATGAAATATGCTGATGAAGCTTTGCATTTAATAACTATAACTTGCCTTGGCCGCAAGGTTGTCATGAGTAAGTTTGAAAATGAGACAATGTTTACAATACCTGGGTTTAATAAGATACAATTTGCAGTAAGCGAGGTTTATTTAGGTTGTGTTATAAATGCCCTGGCTAGACCTATTGGTGGCCGGGGTGAAATTTCATCTTTTGACTCTTGGTTAATTGAATTCCCCCGCTCCTTATATTATCTCGAGACGTTCTCGATCTGTTTAATTCCAACATTATAAACTATGAGTCAGACTCAATAGAATTTGATCAACCCTTTTTTCTGTCGTTAAGGTGGAGAACTGAACTAATAATTCTCTTTTTTTATCATCGTTCGAGACCCCTAGGTCCAATAGAAGCAAGCCCAATAGTCAATCCAACAGAAATAATGGAAGTTGGATTCATGATAAGTTCCTCACACCAAAAGAGAAAAATGGTAAATGATACAATCAACCAATTTTACATTAATTGGTTCTTTAGTTTTCTCAGTTATTGTCAAAATAAGCATAGCTCAACTAGCAAAATGCTCATACTATCAATTTTGAAGTTAGATGTTTGTTTCCTCCATCTTAATTCTAAGTTATTCTACCTTGTCTTTTGAGTTCTATTTGAACTATTTCTTCCATGTTTAATAATCAATACATTATATTTAGACTAAATTACATCAAATGTCATTGATAATATATATATATATTTTTTTTTTTTTTGCCCGGGGAAAACTCTCCAAAAGTTTCAAAAGATTAGAGGCAAAATCAAAGTCTAGTACATAAGTTAGAGTTAGGTTTCAATTTTGATATAAACATTTTACTTCAACTATTTTAATATTCTTTCAAGTTTTTATCGAAGATTGAGAAGACATTTTCAAACCTAATTAAAACATTAAAAATAAATTTAAACATTATGATATTTGATATAAAGTTTTGTGGTTAGTAGAAATAATGATAAAATAGATAAGAAAGACACCAACATTTTTGCAATTGAAAATGTTTAATTAATCCCATGGTAAAGTTTAGAGTCACTAAAAACTAGGGGGAAATATTATTTAAAAAAATCAGGGGAAAATATTATTTTAAAAAATTGGGGGAAATACATTTTCATTTTTAATAAGTTTGACTTAGGTTCACTTTAATGTTTAAACTCATTTCTTTTGTTCTTGAGATTTCAAAAACCTATACCTTTTGTCCTCAGCTTTTCGCAGATGTTTGCAGCTAAAAGGGCTATTTTTTAAATTGTTTTTTAAGCTGACATGTCAACAATTTATTGATAACTAAATAAAATGGCAAAATACATTAATTTCATATTATTTTTAATATTCGTTATTTATACGTCAACACAAGACTATATACTATGTGAATATCTTTCTATTACATAATAAATTTTTGGTTTAAATACTATTTTGATCTCGGTACTTTTTGTTTTGGTTTATTTCAGTTCCCATTCTTTTAACTTCAGTTCATTTTGATTTTTATACTTTTAAAATGTTCATTTTTGTCCTTGGACTTTAAATTTTTGTTTATTTTGGTCTTTGAACTTTCAAAATGTGACTATTTTGATCCCTTAAAAATGAAAATGAAAGTATCGAAATAGTCACTATTTAAAAGTATAAAGACCAAATCAAACCAAATTAAAAGAACAAAAACCAAATCAAACCTTTTGTAAGTATAGGTACCAAAATAAATACAGAAATTAAAGAAGTATTTAGATCTGATTTTAAAGAAATAAATTATAAATAGTTCAATATAGAAAAATGTTATTGTGTAATATTGTTTAAGATATTTGTAAATAGTTTAATATTTTTTTATTTATAATAATTTTTCAATTTCGTTTTTAATTAAAAAAAAAGAAAAAAGAAAAAAGAAAAAAGAAAAAAAATGAAGGGGAGCGAAAAACCCTCCCGTCCCCGAGTCCCCCTATAAATGGGTTGAAAGAAGCCATTGTAACATCCGCCAAAGACCCCTTTCCTTCTTTTCCTCCAACAAAAATTAAACACAGTTCTTCGTTTCTTCTTCAAAAATCTCCAAAATCTTTCTTCCTTTCTCTCAAATCTCCACATCCATGGCCGCCACTACTTCCCCACACTCCCTTCTTCTTCAGAATCCCCATCGTCACCACCTCAAAACCTCCATTTCCACCCCTCATTTCAATGCCTTCCCTCTCCCTTCTCCCTCTCCCAAGCGCTTCTCCATCTCCTGCGCAGCAGCTTCCACCACTACCCCTCTCGAGCTCCAAAATCCCCCGCCCTCCCACAATTCTTCCGACGATCGTGTCTTCAACTTCGCCGCCGGCCCCGCCACCTTGCCGGAGTCCGTCCTGAAGAAGGCTCAGTCCGAACTCATCAACTGGCGCGGATCTGGCATGAGCGTAATGGAAATGAGTCATAGAGGTAAAGATTTCACATCCATAATCCAAAAGGCCGAATCAGATCTCAGAAGCCTTCTGGATATTCCATCCGATTACGCCGTTTTGTTCTTGCAGGGCGGCGCCACCACTCAATTCGCCGCGATCCCTTTGAATCTGTGCAAACCTGACGACACCGTAGATTATGTCGTCACCGGCTCTTGGGGCGACAAGGCCTTCAAAGAGGCTCAGAAATACTGTAAACCTAAGGTAATTTGGTCCGGCAAAGCTGAAAAATACACCAAAGTCCCAGCATTCGAGGATCTGGAACAAAGCCCTAATGCCAAATATTTGCATATTTGTGCGAACGAAACCATCCATGGGGTTGAATTCAAGAATTATCCGAATCCGAAAACTCTGTTGGTGGCTGATATGTCCTCCAATTTCTGCTCGAAACCTGTGGACATATCTAAATTTGGGATCATTTATGCTGGAGCTCAGAAGAACGTGGGGCCATCTGGGGTCACCATTGTTATCATCAGGAAAGATCTGATCGGTGGAGCTCAAGACAGTACTCCCGTGATGTTGGATTACAAGATCCACCACGAAAACAATTCCCTCTACAACACCCCACCCTGTTATGGAATCTACATGTGTGGATTAGTGTTTGAGGATCTGCTGGAACAGGGGGGGCTAAAGGAGGTGGAGAAGAAGAACAAGAACAAGGCCAAGATTCTGTACGAAGCGATCGACCAAAGCAACGGATTCTACCGGTGCCCTGTCGAGCATTCGGTGAGGTCATTAATGAATGTACCATTTACTCTGGAGAAGGCAGAGCTGGAAGGTGAGTTTGTGAAGGAAGCAGCGAAAGAAAAGATGGTTCAGCTGAAGGGGCATAGATCAGTGGGAGGAATGAGAGCATCTATATACAATGCAATGCCATTGGCTGGAGTGGAGAAATTGGTTGCTTTCATGAAGGATTTCCAGGCAAGGCATGCTTGATTTGATTATCATAATATGATAATGTAATTTGCAGCTATAATATTTTTCAGCTCTCAAGTGAAAAGTCAAGGCAGAGCATCATCATCATATTCTGTTGTATCGTTTTGTTCTTTTGTTGGCAATCTTTGCTGGATCTTTGGTTTGTTCAATGTGGGGTTGGGGAGTTTGTGTTTTTTAAGGTGGGGGATTTTTGAGCAAAATTTCACATGAGGATTTTGATCTAATGCAGAAAAATGAGTAGTTTAGTTTTTTAGGGAAGTGGTGATTATAAATGTTTAAAGCTTTCGAGTCAATAACCTTTTAAAGGCAGCCATGTTTAGCTAAAGCTAATGCATGTATTAGTAGTTCTAATCTTTCTCCCACTCTCTCTTTCCCGTAAGATTCAAATATTGGTGGATATGGTCATATATATAGAACTATGAACTAACTTATTATAATTGTTTAATAATGATAGACATTATGGAGAAAGAGTCATGTTTACAGTGATATAGTCTATCCTTAATTTCTTTTTTTTTTTTTTTTTTTTATTATTCTTTTTTTTTGTTATGTTTTCAAATATTTCTATTAATTTTGGTATTTAAAACAATTATCTCATATATATCAGTAAACAACTTATTCATTGTTTACAGGCATTTTCAACTTTATTGTTAATGCATTGTTTATAGATTCTAATTTTACGAAAATTTTGATGAAAATATTAGTAAAATGTTTACTTCGGTGGATACGTATGGAAAAGTAATTAAAAAAAAATTAAATTTAAATTAGTAAATAAACATATTATGATTTTTAAAACGAGTTAATATGTCCATTGTTTATATTATATTTACATTGGTGACTATTTTTTGTGTTTCATAGATTTTTCTATGATATAATGAAAACTTTGATTCACCATTTATGTTGATATCAAACGAAATACAAAAAAAAAATAGAAATATAGACATATCAACATAAATTTAATACTATGATTAACATCTTACCCACTTTTCCACCCACCTTGTTCTCTTTACCAATACACTAAAGCTTTCCTTGACTTAATATATAACTTTTATGGAACCAATGAATGATGTGCTCCCAACAATCAACTACAAAACTATTTTTACTTTCTATTCTTCTTTGACGTGCAAGTATCAACCTAGTTTGCAACCCTTTTTTCTTTTTTTTTTTTTTTTTTTTTTTTT
>QLSR01000333.1:405797-448672 GCA_031780015.1 Citrullus colocynthis
TTTTTTTTTTTTTTTTTTTTTTGCTCCCTTCTAAATAGCAAAACCAGCTATTATATTTCTATTATACATGCACATTTATTCATGTCTGTAGGGTCAACAATTTCATGCTACCATAAAAATATGGAGAACACATAAAAGAGAATAACACTATAACTAATTAATGTGCATATAATATTATTCGCCCAAAAAAGTGTGAATATTACTAATTATTTTTAAATGAACATCAACTGAGATAAAAAAATAAAATCTATTTCTTAAACTTTCTTAGCTCCAAACCTTATATACCAATCAAATTCAGGAATCAGAATGCGATGTTCACCAACCCAACAGCAAAACGATGGCCTACCAATTCATTTAGCTTGACCAACAAGCTTACCAAAAAGAACAATTTTCTTTTCTCAATTCCAAAATAAGGAAAAAGAAAATAATATCCCTCAAAGGTTCAAATGCAGCGGCAAACTATTACAAAAAAATATCATTGTATTCTATATAAAGTAAAGAACATTTTCATGGAAAATACAATACTTCCGTCTCCTCGCAGAAGAACAAAGTCAATTCCTCCCTCCTCTTTCATGTTCTTTGTATATCTTAATCTATAAAAGTAACACTTCTCTATAGATTCTCATTCTGGCATGAAAGAATAATGGTTTCTACAAGAAAGAAACAGTTCCGAAATTCTTACAGTTGTGGTGGCGACTCTGCTTCTCTGCCCACGGTAGTGAAAAAGAACATTTGTTCAATCACAGTGGCAGACGTTTTTAATTTTATCCTGAGAAATTTTCATCTGTCACGTAAAGGAAAATCTTGAGAAAAGAGAGCGAGCGGATCCTGAATCGCCAGCAGGGCTTGGAGGAACATTGGTGGTGCTACGATATGCTTGTTGACATTTTTGCATCTGTATAAGCAAATCAACCAAAATTATTCACCATAAGTTGAGCCTATTAAAATTCATAAGAGTACTCGATGTCTCAAAACAGGGATTTCAGTTTCCAGTTTCTCAAAGACATTGATCTTCACTTTCAAGGTTTCGTAGTGGACTATTATAACCCACCCAATGTTAGGCTCTCCCATTATAATAGTTGTAGTTCCCAATAATTGTAACCCACACTTAGCTACAGTAAAATTATTCGAAAACCCTCATTGTCTATCGTGTTTATATTTTATAATCATCCTTTCTCCTCATTTGTAACTAAGTATCTTCTAATCATTCAAAGAAGTTGGAAAACCTATTACATTAGGAGCAATACTGATATTAAATTTCTACCACATAAATTTACTAGTGGATGAGTCAAAATTAGTCTTATAATTTTACCACGGTAAGCTCCAAACTTTGTAATTATGTATTAATAAGGCAATACGGTATTGGATGTTTTGTAATTGGGTTTGAGCATTTTAGTGCTAAGAGTGGGCACTTGTTTACCACCTGCATTCCTTGCTTGATTCTGGATGGTTTGGTGGTTAAATTTTGTAACTTATAGTCTCATAGAATAGTTGATAGCTAATTTTCTAATTTAATTTTAAGGGGATCATAATGTCACCACATACTCCAGTTCTTTTTGATTCATTGAGATAAAATATTTTTTTTTTTTGGGAGGGTTTAAATATATTATTTTCTTATATTTATTTTTCATTTCCATCAATTTTTTTAGGAGAATAAATTGATAACTACAATATTTGACACTACAAGACTCGTAAACCATAGTAATGCAAATCCACTAAGCATAATTGCGAGCATGTCGATAATTCTCAAACATAATTCTATTCCTATTATTTAGGTGATCCTTATGAGGCTTAACAATGGCTATCCTTCTTTAACTTCGATGGGTTCTTTCGACTGCTCTAGATGTTTGGCCATAGGTCCATAATTAAGAAAGTAGAACACATTATCTTCTAATCATTCAAAGGATAGAGAATAGTAGAAAGTGCAAATACAACCTCTTCTGGACTAAACTGGAGGAGCATGGCAACCACAGGTAGCAGAGCTTCTACTTCACCTATTAAAAATAAAAATTAAGGACAAGGAAATGTGCAAACAACTCAACCTTTAAACCCATAAATTGGAACAAGGACATCAATTTGAAAAAATTGGCATTATCAAAGCAGAATAGGACTCCTACTATACCGGTTTCAAGGAGCTTCAAGATGACATTCTTCAGATATGTCATGTCAACACCCTCCCTTTTCTGTGATCTTTCCATATCACGAAGCTCAGCCTTTAACATTGCTTCCTACACCCATGAGATAATATTTAAATTTCACGCTAAAAATGCTAGAAGTTGACCTACTATGGTGTGACTTTCACATATATCAGACACAGCATGACTTTCTTGAATAAAAAATTGATTAAAAATTGAAAGCTTTTTAACGTCTTAGAAATTGGCTCAATTTGAACTTAAATTTACCTGTTGGCTATGCAGACGATTCTCACGTTCAAGCTCCTCAATTTCTTCCTATAAAATGCAGAATTGTTAGAATCTGCATCTAGAACGTGAAATACATACCTCAATCAGTGAATCATACTTGAAGGGCTAAGATATGCCGCTGCGATTGGGCTAGTTGCTCTTCTCTCTGAGCCTGCTGCCTTGCTAAAAGCTGAATAAAAATAAAGATGGGAAACTATCACAACCACATCCACAACGTTTTGCCACTCCAAGTGAAAAAATGACTTTTTTTAAAAAAAATAAATAAATGGACTTCTAGAATCACTAACAGCAGTTAAGCTGTTAACTTTCGGCTCTATCATTGTCGATAACATGTCTTTAGAAAAAGGTGACAAGATTTGATAATCAAACCATGAAAACTAATTCTTTCTTTACTTCCCCATTTGGGGGTCGAAATTCAAACCTTCTTTCTAATCAAGGATATATGCCATAATCAGTTAAGCTATAAATGTGCTAATGCAAAGCAATTTCCAAATTATATCATAAAATTGTTTAATTAATGTATGAATGGCAGTTACCGTAAGTGACCATCTTTGACAGAAGAGAACTTGATAATGTAATTTCAATTTGACAGTTCACATTAGTTAACAAAACTTCTTCCACGGAAAAAAGATATCAAAGTCAAGTATAAGTCGCAACTGCAACACGTTTTTATGAGAAAGAATGCTGTACATACCAGAATCTGTTGTTCTGCATTGGAGGCGCTCAAATTTGAAGAGTCCTGTTTTTGAGTTACTGATAACAGTTGAAGAAAAAGAACGTTACGATGACAATGATCAGTTCTAGTCTAGTGTCCAAGTTCATTCAGTTCTGATTGAATATGAGCAGCAAATGAATAGGGAAACAAAAAGGTTTTCCTACCTGCAACATTGTCAATTTGATCTGCCTGAGAGATGATTTTTGAAGACAAGGGTCAGTAATGAGTACAGAAAACACTAAGAACAAAATACATTAAAAAATTGTAACCAGAAGGAGTAGTTAATAAACATACGGGAGGCTTTGATTCCAAAGATTGTCGAAGATTCTTGTTATCATCTAAAAGCCTAGAAATTTCTGTATCCTTTTCCTCAATCATTCTATCAGCAAGATTCCGGAATGAATTATGCTCTTCCTACAGATTACACAATAAAGTAAAAATTTTTTAGGATAAAATTATTTTAGCACAGGTCACAAAACAAGAGAAAAAATTATTATGCTTGCCTTCAATCTTTTATACCCTCGTTTCAGCTCTTCAAATTCCTTTTCTACATCTTGCCTAGAGGATTCTTCAAACTGAGATTTCAGCGCTTCACATCTGACTGCAGATAAAATATTACAGAAAATAATCTTCTTTGCGACAACTTATTTATCACTCTGTAAAGAAAAATTAAGATTCACTATCTCATTCAAACTACAGCTATTACTTCGCCATGATTCCTCCAAGTTTTGGAGGCTCTGTTCCCAAGCTTCCTTTTCTGAATGAAGATGCAAATTAGCCAATTCAAGCCTCTTTTCCAGGTTCTTAATATTTTGCTCGGCGTCGTTGAGGGCTGAATCTCTGTCACAAGTGGAAATAAGAAGTCATCTTCAGTTCATAAAAAGAATGCTGTCAATTAACTCTAGGAGGGATATTCTGACGGAAATTAAAGAATGCAACCATGTGCAAACAACCATCCACTTTGGCTACTAAACCTCGAGGGACAAATCAAAGTGTCTAAGGGAAACATAAAACTTAACGGTCATTAAATCTAAACTAAAAGTAATGAAACGATTTGGCCATCATGAGAAAACATTGTTTGTCACCCTAGGAATCTTTTTCACCTAAAATTACCATGGGATGTCCATGCAAAAACAGACGTCACTGAGAAAAAAAATGGAAGAAATAGGATCACACATCACACTCAATGACATTCACACTTCCCATTTAACTAATCTATAATTCTAGGTTTTCACAAACAAATAGGATCCGAAGAGAGTTCCTCTCTCCCCCTCCAGGTAAGTGGGTTCGTTGCAAACACAATGAAGAGACGGCAGATTCCATTTTTAACCATTCCCCTGTTCTTTCATGAGTGCTAATGGGATGTCCAGTAGTCTTTAAGTGCCACTTGTTCCCTCGTTTTGAGTTAACTATGGCAAGGCCACAGTTAACTATACGATGTCCAAAAGCAAGGCCACAGTCCTTTCAACTATGGCAATTAGAGAATTTGTTTACTTTCTTAAATGTTTGAAATAATAAGAATAATAATGACGACGACGACAACAACAACAGCTACATTCTCTCTCCATTATAAATGTCAATTGAATAGAGTTTTCATTATTCCTTTTGGTTAAGTTGGTGGTTGTCTCATACACCTGTTCCCATGTAGTTGAATACTTGTGGTATCAATTGGTCTGTCCCACGATTGAGGCATGCAATTAACGTTAATAATTCCCAAAACATCTTTAAATGAACCAAATATTCAAATCAATCGCCGGAGGTATAACTGATCCTCCTGGAGAAGATGGGAAATTAAAATCATGGATCTCAAGCATAAGACTACCTTTCTTTAAGTTCCTTATCATGATTTTCCACCGCATTTTGAAGATCTAGCTGAACCCGATCCTTTTCAGCATATGCCAACATGATTTCCTTTTCAGCCTCCTATAATGCAAAGTTTGATAACTGAAGTGAGCTCAGAAATCAACATGGTTATTCACTTTAGATTTAGATGTTCACCTTCAGCGCTTCCTCAAGAGCTGTAATTTGGTCAGAGTCCACAGCAGCCGCTAGCTCTGCTTCCTTCTTCTGTAGAAGTGCATGAGCACGAACCTTGTACGAAGAAAATTCACTTTCAAGGCGATTCATCTGCAAGAAGGAAAAAAAATCGCATCAAGCCAATTATAATTTTAAGTAGGTGTTGAAAGGACTAAAAGATCACTAAAAAATGAATTTACGGGTGATAAAATAAAAAAGAGTAAATTTATTTCTATGGCAGCATCTGAAAGCTTCGGTAAAACATGGTTCCAGGTCTGTTAGATACCATAAACAGTCACATTGCTGATAGATTGATGAACTGCCTCATCATATCAGATGAAGAATAAATATAAAAAAGATGTGTACTTTAACAGATGAAGCATTAGAAGATTATTCCATTATCTTCTATACCTATCCCTATACTCGCACATTATCTCTAACTATCTACTGAAACCTTCCCTATACGAAAACAACTTCCAGCCTCATCATCCAGACCTGTAACACCATCTTCAACCGCTCCAATTAGGTACCGCATTAGTCAAGTCATAGTACTGATCAACAAAGTATTAATTGTTACAACTCCACTTCTCCCGGTTAAAATTGTTTTTTACGTTTTTTCCCAACAAGGAAGAGAGTAAATAGATAAGAAAACTGGAATGAGTAAAATGATAACAGTTTCTGGTGGTTGATAATACCTCCTCTTTGACAGTCTGTAGTTCAGCATCTCTTGCACTCAACATCCGGGTTTTTGCAGAAACTTCCAATTCCAGCTGACCTGTCCAACAACAATGAAATATTTGTCTGCTTCTTTTCTATATTAGAGCCAATCAACAAAAGTCAACAAGAATTCTTCTTATACTCCTCATTTTAGCAGCTTCAATTTCAGCACGAATGCAATTGCTCTCAGCGATCTCTAACTTCATTTTAAGTGCCTCTGAAGCAGCTTGCCATGTCTCCTTTTCTTTCTCCTGTAGCATTATACAACTATGATTCTATGATTACAAACGTGAAATTTGGACTCAAACTGAACCTAAGAAAAATAGTAACACAATTTCAAGAAAAAAGAAAAAAAGGTTGGAGATGAGAAGGCATGCATAGTCAGATCAACATGTATTCTCTAACATAAACTATCAGAAGCAATAAGTGTGTCGATAGCGGCAATCTTATCCACAACAAGAAATAAGGTGTTTGGTTCATGTCATAGAAATTTCTTTTCCTTTATTTTGTACCATGGATTCTCTAGAACTTTTTTACCTCACAGATAAAAGTTCAAATCTGGATGAGTTCATTCATTACTAGAAATTCCCAGAAACAAATTTATGTTGATTCCTGCTGTTATTTAAGAGCGTAAATTCTTGCTTAGAAATATTGTAATATGTTCTACTCAAGAAGATCTTGTCAATCAAAGCCCATAACCTTGATTGAGAATTTTTAGGAGCTATAAAACTAAGTCTTCCAAATAAGGACTTGCAAAAGAACATCACAATAAAGTTAAAATGGTACAAAATGTGCAAAAAAGTTTTCTGGATATAACGTTCTTCATACATTTGTAGAAGAGAGAATACTTTTGACACATTTATAAGAGTTCAAACCAAGGAGCCTACATGTTCATTTCTGAGGTGAGCAAGCTCTCCTTTTACAGTCTCCACAGCAGCTCTAAGTCTTGCAGCTTCACCACTTGATGCTGCGTCCATCTCAGCAATCTTTGATTCTTTCGCTGCAACTAATTCCTGGAAAACTAAAAATCTTCATTAACAGGCCAATAAAAGTATATATATATAATAACTATCACACAATCAGTTGAAAAGGCTATAATAGTATTAAAAAAAAGGAGAATTATATTGGTACCAGAATCAGTTGATAGTACACTTAACACAAAGAAGCAACTACAAACTACGAAAGCTAAATCTGATAGTACACTTAGTTAGCTTCTTCCCTCTTCTTCGAGGTGTTTGGCTTATGCCTCAGTAGACATAGGGGTTGCAAAGAGATGATCAAAAAGCTCCTTCTTATCCACCCTTTCTCAAGAAAGGGAGGTTTTTGAGTTAAGCAATGATGTGTACTCATTTGTGTGCTTTTAAGGAAAGAGAAACAATAGGAACTTTAGAGAGCTTGAGAGGACTTCAAGCGATGTCTCGTCATTTGTGCATTTTCTGTATTTATCCCTTAGGTATTTTTCTTTCTTTCTTCTTCTTTTTAGTTTTTTTGTGGGCTTTGTTTTTGTTACCCTTTGTATTCTTCATTTATTTCTCAATGAAAGTTCATTTGGTTATTCATGAGAGTGTTGTTTGCTTACTGTAGATGATTTAGACAATGAATCTCTCTTTGCTGGGCACCCCCTCGTCCAAGAAGCCTCTTTGGAGTCCTCTGTCAAGTATTAAACTGAAGACATCTTCAACTGAAACAAATAGGAACGATGGATCCTTGTCTTAAACCTCTCAAAAGTTAGAATCTTCTTACCATTTACAAATGTGGAAAATAATTTTTCAAATGCAATTATAAATCCAGTAAATACATAGGCACCACAACCCTTATTTTGTATCACCATCAGTTCGTCACAACGATATCCCAAAATAAAAAATCCTAATCCATTTATTAGAAGCCTTCTCCAGGTCCAATTAAAGAAATCAAGAGCTGGGGTGAGGGGTGCATGAAAGTCGAAAGATAACTACAAATTGAATTAACTCTTTAAATCTTACCTGTAGAGAAGAAATAGTCTCTGTAGCTTTATTTCTATCATTCAAAGCATCAGAAAGTTGCATTTGGAAGCTCTCCAAGCTCTGCATGGGGAGAGAGGGAAAAAGATAGATGATAATTGGAAGATAAATAGGAGGTACAGAAAGCATGACAATCATTCGACAAACATGCCTCACCTTCTGATGTTTTGCAGAAAGGTCAGCTAGTGAAGCTTGCCTTTTCTCCTCAGCAGCTTGAAGCATATTCTTCATGTCTTCCAGCCTCTGAAGCACACAGAGTGAAAGACATCATGGTCAAAATAAATATTTCATTGGGCCCGAAGTAAAGGTAGCAATGACACTTTGGCATTTGATGAATTCATAAATCAGAAAACCAAGTAGAATAATAATCAAGAAAAACAGTAAAGAGGAATTTTCAATAAAATACTTAGTATCTTCTTTTTGATTGGATACTTGAGTTTTTTATATCACCTTTTCATCTATTATGATTTCACTTTTAAATTATGAGTTGTCCCTTTGGGGACATCTGATAAAATTAGAAGTTGGAAGTTTTAAATTATGAGCTAAACTATTCTGCAAACTTAATGTTTTTCTCAACAAGGTACGCCACTTTTCATTAAGAGAATGAAAAGCGACTAATGCTCAAAGATATAGAACTCCAAAAGAAGCAAAAGAAAAGAAAAGAAAAAAAAAAAAACAAAATAATAATAATACACCCATTGCAAACGTAATGTTTGTTAGGTAACTTCAAAGGATGTGCATTTACTATTTAGTTGGGACAGTTTTGGTGCCATTCCAAGAAAAAGGCTGCATTCATCTCGGAGCTGTGTCCTTTTTGCAATTTATAGAGCCATAGTCAGAAAGGAATGAGCATATATGGTAGAACATATTTGATGATCAAGGAAGTGTTTGGCATGAAGTTTCATTATTTACTTTTTGGAAGGTATCTCTACTTTCTATTGATATTAAAGAAGAAAAGCCCTAGGGCAACACAAATACCCAGCCAATTCAAGAGGGCCCGTAATCTCTCTTTCCTCTAGAGATTGCTCTACTCACCATAAGCATAAAAACAACTTGATACCCTAGTACAACCTACATACCCCATCCCTTATATCACACTGCTTCGTCCTTCTCTCAATGGCGTCCTCCCATGTTCATTAACAAACCTCTACAACAATCCTAACTAACTTGCCCCCTGGAAATACACTTCTTGCCCTTTCAGCTATATTGATGGATGATTGGAGGATTAAAACTTTTCTGTGTTCAGATAACGTGAATGGTAAAGTACTTGGATTTTAGCATAACCATTGCCTCTATATCTATTGTTAATAATTGCTCAATGCAAATTTATTTTAATCTATATGTTCCATCAAACTATCTCACTTATGAATAAATCAGTTCACAAACTGATTTTTGAAATTCAATTAATCCTTTCAATCCTAAATCCTAATTTAGCTTTCTGAAGTACATTCTTTTTCCAAATACTTGAAGGGTTTCAAGTACCCCTGGGCATAAAATTTGTACACCATTGACCATCATTCAGTTCTTATTATGAGAAATGGTACAAACGATAATGATATCAAGTATTGAAAAGATTTACTTTCTTTTACAGCACAAGTGATGTTAGAAAGCTTTTCAACATAAAGCATAATTTAATACCTGGTCCTTCTCCGCAAGGGACTGCTGCAATGCCTCAATTGCACTTTCTTTAGGCTGCAATGAGTGTCGCAATTCTTCTATGTTGTCTCGAAGCCTGTTCATTAGTGATTTTGTCCCACACATGGAAAAGAATTTCGAAAGCGTGATACACTTAACCATAAAAAATTATTGAACTAATATAATCACTCAACAGATAAAGTCAATGAGACCTGCTCTACAAAAAGATTATTGGCATCTACTCCAGAAAAGTTCCAGGTTGATCGCCCACACTAGCTTTGTGACTAAATCATACTAAATTTAGAAATTCTAATTTTTCTGCCAATAAGAATTTGAAGGATTCGAGCATGTTTTCACAATTAAAATTCAAATATATTATTCATCTTTGGCCAATTTTGTTAAATAGAAACAACTACTTTTATTGAGGAAAAAAATAAAATAAAATAATACAAGGGCATGCAAACAAACCACGCCCAGAAAAGCCCCTCTAGAGAAAGCATCATAATAATATTGGATTTGTCGTGCAAACAGACACTCAGGCCATGACCAGAGAGACATTATCTAACATGGTGTGTTCTAAATTCAATTTACAAAGAAAGAAAATTTACGGAGATTTTACTTATTGTTTGCACTTCTTAATTGTTGTCTCTCTGCATCTATTGCTTTCAATGCTTCATTGGCTTGTTGCCGAGTGCGTTCTATTTCTTGTTGCAGTGCAGTCTGCTGAGATGTTGCACGCTCTGCTCTTTCATTAACATCACGAAATCGAGCCTCAAGGTCATCTTTTTCCTGCAATGTTTAAGCATACCATCAAAACAAACAAGGTGATCTCTCTCAAAGTTCATGTACACAGCATTTATGTCATACAAATACACCTTCCTTTCCCCTCCAACCTAAAGAAGAAGGAAGAAGATTTGAAGCCGCATTACTAAGAAACATTTGCGAGTACCATTTCCTTTACACGCAAAGTTAATGTTTACTATTGATACATAACAGCAACATAACGAAGTTATTCTTCAGTTTATAACATAATGGCATGGACACATATAATGACCTTTTATGAAAAAGTTATAATAAATTAAGAATATTATGCTTCAGTTTGAACAGATTATTTGGCCAAACATAAAAACAGCATAATAATTTCCACCCAAACAGATGCATTGACTGATTTCTTCAAGAAGAAAATTATAGAATATAGATCATGATTTCTACTAAGCCATTAATCAGATTCCAGAGTTTGTGAAACTGACAAAAATAAATTCCACATTCTATCACAAATCAACTAGATCTATGATATGCTTAATCCTTATTACATTATTCTCTTTTAGCTAATAGGAGATGCAATACATAATACATGTACCAATGTGTTTAAATCCTGACATCAGGCATCAATTTTTTGTAGGTTCATACACATTGAATATAATTGACCCAATAAGACATAAAAAGTCAAGGTAATCCCAGTTTCTACGGACCTGGTATTCTTAACAGTTTGGTTTGGGAAATGAAAACAATGTCTAGAAGAACTGTCCAATTTGAGAACTTGATCACATAATAAATTCCACATTCTATCACAAATCAACTAGATCTATGATATGCTTAATCCTTATTACATTATTCTCCTTTAGCTAATAGGAGATGCAATACATAATACATGTACCAATGTGTTTAAATCCTGACATCAGGCATCAAGTTTTTGTAGGTTCATACACATTGAATATAATTGACCCAATAAGACATAAAAAGTCAAGGTAATCCCAGTTTCTACGGACCTGGTATTCTTAACAGTTTGGTTTGGGAAATGAAAACAATGTCTAGAAGAACTGTCCAATTTGAGAACTTGATCAAATAATTGGAGATTGACGTGAAAGATCCAGTGTCAATGGAGAGTGTTTTGGTTTCGAAAACAATACGGATGGCAGATACAACAGGGTACAATTAAATAAGCACAAGGAATATAACAAACACCTTCTGAATATCTTGAATACGTTGCTTTGCTCGTTTGTGTAGCCTGCTAAATTTTGAGTCCAAGTCAGAATATTTCTCATCACGTTCTTTTATTTCTTGCTCCAACTTCTGTTGAGCTACATAAAGAAACATTTCTCTGTTATAAATTTAACACAAGAGATGAAGAAAAAAGTTCCCATTTTGAAAACCATAAAACAAAACAAGCAATTACAATTGACCACCTCCCATTTAACCTTTTTTCCCCTTCCAAACCGTATATAATTCTCTGCCAAAGCGAGCCTAATTCAGTGGTAATTGGCATGACCTTCTACCTAGAGGTGGAAGGTTTTATCCCTCAAACAGTATATAATTCTCAAAGATTGAGCTGATTCTCGAAATAGATACAGCCAGATATTTACGAGGATTGAAAAGCAAAAATTGACTCAGAAGATTAGTGCGTTCAAGGTACAACTTTTTTTTACTATACAGTATACACCACTTCTACAAACAAACCAAATCCTTCCAATCACAAGTTCACAACAAAAGATATAGAACACGGAAGACCAAAAAGATCTGACCTTCCATGAGCTTTGCAGAAAGTTCATGAACTTTTGCATCTGCTTCTGAGTGGGCTTCTTGGAGATGCTGCAAAGCTCGCTCTGCTGCACCTCGTGTCTGCTTTTCCTCCGAAAGTTCTTTACTCAAAGACTCAATTCTTTCTTGAAGTTCTTTCAAATCAACGGATTCTCCATCTCTTGAACCGATTTCTTCTTCTCGTTCCGGCATATTCTCCACATTTTGCTGATTTTTCATGCTTTCCAACTGAGACTTTAAGTATTCATTTTGAGATTTCATATCGATAACTAATTGTACAAGCTCATCATGATCGTCGGAGCAATTTTGGCCATCAGCAACCCTGTCTTCCACGACAACATGGCCATTGCCCTCATGTCTCACGACGGATTCCACCTGCACAGACATTGCCCCCTCTTCCACTCGGCTTTCTGGAGTTTCATTAAAATCACCTTCCTCCGAAGACATTGTTCCACTACTTAATTCCAGCTCTCAGACCACATCAGAAACCACTCCGTAAGACCTGACTCGAAGGTCAATTAATTCAATTGAAACGCTTTGCAGAATTATTCACTTCAGCGGTTTCGTGGTTTTGTATCTGAATCACTGAAATCTTGAACAAAAAACTCAGATCCTACCTCGTTGCCACATTCGGCAGGCTTCCAAAAGACAACGCCAGGCAGAGATCTTTGGATCACAGCGCGTAAATGGAGAATCAATGTCTAGACAAATAACTGTACCTTGGATCAAGAAAGAAAGAAATGCCAGCCAAAGATCTATCACAGCGGTTACAGGAAGAGAAGGTTGAGATCGACGGCGATGATATTGTTATTGGAGGTTAGCAGAAAAATTCAGTTGATCGCCACTCTTTCATCGGAAACATCCGACGGGCGTCAGCTGAAACGGAATTCTATCGGTAATTATGCCTCCTGAAATCGACTTCGCCTTCACATCTCTATTTATACTCACGTGCAATTCACGTGATAATTTTCTCTTTTTAGGTTCTCGTTTCAAGTTTGATGTGCGGTAGAAGCATGGAACACTTTGATATCGAAAATAGTTTTATATCGGGTTCGATTTCATGTTTATAGTAGTTCTTCTTCTTTTTTTTTTCTTTTCTCTAAAGTATTACATAATGTGTAGATTTTAATTCTAATTTTAAATGTTAATATATAGATTTGAAATTTCATTCTTATTCAAATCGTTGGTCACTATAAAAATATACCACTTATCATTAAAATGATCGGTGATTCAATATTGCCAAAACAAGTTTACTTTGGTAATTAGTATGACATTCTATCTTAGAGGTGGGAGGTTCGTTCTCCCTCCTCACAATTCTTGCACTAAAAGAAATGATTGATGATTCAATACTCCATCTAACAATTATTAAATTAAAAAATGAAAGGAAGAAAACCTTTCTTAGATTTGAAGACTTATTGATTAAAAAGTATGTTTTAATTGTTAAACTATAGTTTCTTAAAATAATAGTTAGCGTCACCATTAAGCATTAACTTAATTATCACAATAGAGATTTTTCCTTTTTTGAAAATAAACTTCGGATTTTCTGAATATATTTTCAAGTGTTTAATTTAAAAAATAAACTATTTTCGAAAAAATTGGAGTGTTTGGCAACTACTCAAGATAGATTTTGAAATGTATTTTAAATAATTTTTATAAAAAGAGTTTAAATAAAAATGAGTTTTTTGAAAAACATTTTTTCTCTAGTCAATCAAAATGAGCCCTTCATTAAGACAAAAAATTAACCACAATAGAAGTCTTCATTAAGAAGAAAGGACACCTAACCAAGATAAACATCATCCCAGGCATCACAACCTTCCTCCTCTGAGGAAGGACCTCAGGGATCAGAAAGGTTCAAAGGAGCACGCACTAGAGAATAGGTGACAAAACTACAAGAATGATTATAGTAACCAAAGGAAACCTCGCAAAAATGCTTGGCAAGTGCAACAATGGCATCCACCACATTTTTTGTTTTAGAAAGATTAGCATCCAAATTGTTTAGGGCTCGAATGGTATATGTTGAGTTTAACTCCACTAGAGAGGTTGACATGTCTCCCTTCTCAATTGGAGAAGTGAATAAAGGTCAATCTGAATAGTCTCTCCTTCCAACGCTTTGATAGACCACCCCCAATTGAATCTTTTAAACCTAGTGCAGATAGGCAAGAGCCTTGAAAGTCACAAACCACCCACCTTCTTGACCTTGCACTAAGAGGCATCTACATTGGGCTTCCAGCAACCACTCGGGAGGAGAGACCATCTTTCCTAACTCACCCAACCCTCAAACCTCGCATAGGATCAAGAAGAAGAATAAATAATGCCCCTAAATTAAAAATAATACATAATAAATGGCAAAATAAAGCTAATTATTTGCAATTTTTTTAAAGTTACTACAAATTTGAGTCTTTTTCCATTCCAATTTTGATCTCTTATTTGCTTGAGAGGTCACATGGATGAGCGGAGCTTGGGGGCCATGAAGATTTACTTGTCCAATATATATAATACATTGATATAAAAAATTATTATAAATAGAAAAAATATCAAACTATTTATAAATATAGAAAAATTTTACTATCTATGGTGATAGATTGCGATAGAATTTCACAAAAGTCTATTGCGATCTATCACTCAAATGATAGACTCAAATGATAGACAGTAAAATTTTTCTATAATTGTAAATAGTTTGACCCATTTTGCTATAGTTGAAAACAATCCTTAATGTAAAGTCAATTTGGATGATATTCAAATTTAAAACTTTATTTTAGAGGAAAATTAATGCATTTTGAATATGATTCATTTTCATCAAACTTGAGTAACCCCATAGTAAAATTGAAAAACAATTATATATATATATTATATAATAATTAGGTCAACTAATTATAACTCAATCGACATGTAGATGTATCCACGACTAATTGGTTTCTGATTTGAGTCTCTCATCTCTATTATATTAAAAAAATATATTATTTTTTATAATTATATTTTATCTTGTATTGATTTAAATTAGGAGGAAAATTATATCGAATGGTTGTATATTAACTAGTTTAAATGAGGTAATTTTTCTAGGTCGATTATATTTGTATCTTGATATACGTTTAAATGGTAGAAGATTGATGAATAATATATAATTAATTTTTAGGTATAGGATTGTTGGTGTTAGTTATAAATAATTGTTCCTCCCCCTCTCAATTAAAGCCCCATAGATCTAATTATTCCACCTTATTAATGTATTAAAAATAGTATTATTATTCAAAAGAATTATCTTTAAAAAAAAATTGTGGTTAATTATCATTATAGTTTCTATATTCTAAGTGTCATTATATTTTAATGTTTATATTTTCTAATTGTCTAAGTTTAGTTCAACAACATTCTGTCGAAGAACTCGTCATTTTTGGCATATGATAATGTCTTAAATCACCATTTCAATTCTATACTGTGGTGAATTTCATGTTTTGACACACAATATAGTCTTAAATTATGGCAAAATCAACAACATTTTGGATGGAATTCACACTTTAGAATTTGAATTCACATTTTAGAATTTGACATGCAATGTGCCCTCAGTAAATTTCTCTTTTTTGTTATTGTTTGAGAAATATTGTAGTGCACAACCTCGCTTGGGTTTCTGCTAGGTAGGGGAAGAGTTGGATTTGAGTGCGTGAAGATGAGATCTTTTATGTGATAGATTTTCTAGTTGATTAGTCTCTACCGTGAAAGAGGATTTTTAACTTGTTTGTGTTCTACTAATGGTTAGATTTGTTATATTATTCTCTTCAAAAGAGGGAAAAAAAAAAAAAAAAACTATAGTAAAGAAATTATTTATAGATCCAATTTTATCTAAGATGTATTTTTTTTTTTCACTAAATCAATAGTTGAATATGTCATCGATTTTATTTTATTTTTGATTTAAGTCAAATTAATTATTGCTCACCACCTAATTTTTGGTTTCCAAATTCATATTATTAGTTATGTATTTAAATTCGTATTATTACTTGATGTGAAATGTGCATCGATAAATTGCCAAACATAAATATAGTTACATTATACATTCATCATCAAAGTTAGATTCTCAAATCACATCACACACTTAAATTAAAAGGACAATAGTAATATATAAATAAATAATTTTTTTTTTAAATTAACAGGACAATGATGCTTAATTTCCATGCATCCATTTTTTATTCATAGTAATATATAAATAATAAACTTTTTTTTTTTTAAGAAACAATGCTCACATAACATATTTTAATTAGATGCTGAGTTGCGCAATAGATAGGTGGGACTCGATCTATACCTAAATTTTTTCTCAAATTAAAATAAAAAATAATTTATGTTTTCTTTGAGAAAAATAAAAATATTTTTATATTTCATATAAATATGAACCAATAATATCGTAAGTGTAATTAACTAGTGAGCTATTTGATTTCATTATATATGTGTAATTATAATGAGATTTCATTGGAAAATTGCTATTTCTAACCCAAAAAGTTTTTTATGGGACAAAACTAACCTCTTTTTTTAAAAAATTATTTTTCTTACCCATTTTTTAACTTTTCAGAATTTCAGAGATGAGTCCCACATGGTGAAATAGCGTGAATACCCCCAAAGATCTTGTTTCCAACACTCAAACCACATCTTCCCCGAGACCATCTTCTTCACAAGAGTCCATTTTTTTCAGTACTCTCTAATGTTTGTCATTTGTTGTAAAACACATCTTATGTGACCTGATTTTCTGGAAATAAACCCACAAAAAACTTAGTTTTTTGTAACGCTGATTTCTGGAAATCTTGGGTTTTCGAATAGTTCGCGGTAAAAAACGGAAAAGAAAATCAAATTTTCATGTAAAATGAGGTCTATTACGTGTAAGAATGCTGAAATCACCAAGAACAAGAATTCGACATGCGTTTTTTTTGTTGCTGTCATTTGTCTCGTAAGTTCATGTTTCCCATAAATTAATGAAGTTGACGAGAAAAGTGACAGAATGCCCAAATACACGCCAACTTTAGAGAAATTTGGGCATTCTATCACTTTTCCTATAAGGTTTCTAACAAGATATTATGGGAAACCTTACAAGAAAAGTGACAGAATGCCCAAATTTTTCGAAAGTCCGCGTGTATTTTGGCTTTTCGGTGAATATCGTCTCGCTAGTCTCGCTCTCGCTCTGGCTAGTCTCGGTCTCTCTGCTATCGTTTCGTCTCTATGGCACTGTCGCTCTCACGCTAGTCTCGTTGTCGTTGTCGCTTTCCTTGTCATTGTCGCTCTCACTAGACTAGAGTGAGAATGACAATGTCATAGAGACGAAACAATAGTAGAGAGAGCGAGACTAGCATGAGAGCGATGATGCCATAGAGATGAAACGATCGCAGAGAGAGCAAGACTAGCAAGAGTGATAGCGAGACAAGCATGAGAGCAATGATGCCATAGAGACGAAACGATAGCAGAGAGAGCGAGACTAGCCAGAGCAAGAGCGAGACTAGCGTGAGAGCGACGATGCCATAGAGATGGAACGATAGCAGCGAGAGCGAGAGTGAGACTAGCGAAACAATATTTAACGAAAAGCCAAAATACATGCGAACTTTCCAGAAATTTGGGCATTCTGTGACTTTTCCCGTAAGATTTCCCTTAAGATCTTGTTAGAAACCTTACGGAAAAAGTGACAGAATGCCCAAATTTCCCGTAAGTTGGCGTGTATTTTGGGCATTCTGTGACTTTTCTTGTCAACTCCATCAACTTACAGGAAAAATGACAGCAATCAAAAAACACATGCCGAATTCTTTTTCTTGGTGATTTCAGACATTGCTACACATATTAGACCTCCTTTACATGAAAATTTTGGATTTTCTTTTCCGTTTTTTGCCTCGAACTATTCAAAAACCCAAAATTTTCAAAAATCAGCATTTCAAAGAAGTTTTTTGTGGGTTTATTTCCAGAAAATCGGGTCACATAAGATGGAATTTACAACAAATGACAGAAATTAGAGAGTACTGAAAAAATGGACTCTTGTTAAGAAGATGGTCTCGGGGAAGATGTGGTTTGAGTGTTGGGGAATAAGATCTTTGAGAGTATTCACGCCATTTCACCATGGGGGACTTATATCTGAAATTCTGAAAAGTTAAAAAATGGGTTAGAAAAAAAATAACTTTAAAAAAGAAGTTAGTTTTGTCCCATAAAAAACTTTTTGGGTTAAAAATAGCAATTTATCGATTTCATTGATAGATCAATAGTAATGAGTCAGAATCGCAAGCATAATTAGATATTTTTTTTTAAAAAATCAAGTTTACATAAAATTATGAAGCTATCATATTTACTGTTATCGTTACTGTTTGACTGTAAATAATATTGATAACAATAATAGTAAATATGACAGATCGTAAATTCTGATATTTGTAATAGTACATTAATGGCAATACTAACAATAACATAATTTCCAGATTACCGTATGCTAATCAATCAACTTAATTACATTTTTTTTTTTTTACAGATCAGATAATAAGCATTGTGTGTCAGTACACGTACGGAAAATAGAATAAACTAACAATAAAGGTAATTCATTGTTATATTGAACCCACTATTAAGATTGCCATTCATTTATTACTATTAATTAAAATTTCGCCGGCATAATTTAATTAGAATTTAATAAGAAAACAAATGTCAGAAAATGTAAATTGCTCGAGTGGGTTATTCATTTTGATTTTTACCAAAAACAGAAGTATACTCATTTCAGTTTTTCCCACAAACGGAATTCAATTTGAGAAAAAAGAATTAAAAAAAACCCCTATTTTTGCAAATAATTGCAATTTTTTTCCCCAAAATCGCCGTATTTCAAACATTTAATCCATTAATATCACGAGTGTAATGAACTAGGGAAGATATTTGATATTCCACTAAAAAGGAAAAAGAAATTATCTGAAATTGTGGGGCAGGTGGTGGAATTTAATTAGAGGTCGTCGGATTTGGACCAGGGGCAAGCGGCGGCGGTGGCAGGAAATTGGTCCAAATTGAGGCGAAGAATGCCGGGAAGGGCCAGAGAGCCGGAGTACAGATGGTTTCCGATCTTGATTCCGGTGGTTACCAATGACCATCCATAATCATAATACCAAGCAACTTGTTCGCCATTAAGATTTACAGCCACCACTCCGCCGTTCTTCTCCAAGTTTGGCCGCCGCCCGTACCTCTCCATTATCGCCATTATTTTCCTTAACATTGGATATTTCAGTGCGACGTACCAAGAAGAAGAATAACCCATCATCTCCTGCAAATATATCCAATATTTTTCAGAAACCCAACTCAACTAAATTTTTTATTTTTCCTTTTAGAATTTAGTTAAGAATATAAAAATGAAAAAAAAAAAAAACAATTAATGCACCCGAGCTGCAACCAATGAGAAATTGCCATGTGACAATTTTTTTTAAAAAATGTTTTTTTTATGTACAGGGAAAATGAGGGTGTAGATTTAGACCGCACCTAACTATTATTCTACAAATATTAAATAAAAAAACTAATGTTCCATCTAGTAATTCGCTATTTAATTTTTTTAAAAAAATTAAACCTATTTAATATTCTTAAATTTTTCAGTTTCCAATAATTGTTTTGATCTTCTAAATCGTGAAGCAGTAGATAACAAAATAAGAAATTTAGAGGTGTACTAGATGTTTATAGATTTAATTTTAAAAAAACATATAAAAAAATTAAGATCCTATTTGGTAACTATTTCATTTATTGTTTTTTAAAATTAAGTCTATTTACTTTCAATTTTTTCAAATGCTTTTATTTTATTATTATTTCTTTTAGTAAAATAGTTGAATTCTTAGTCAACTTTTAAAAACAAAAACTACTTCTTTTCTAGTTTTCAAAACTTTGTTTTGGTTTTTTAAATTGTTGGTGAGAAGTAAATATAACAAAGCAAGAAATTTAGATATGTAAGGAGTGTTTAACTCTTAGGCTTAATTTCAATTCAAAAAAACAAAAAATTATAAGCTTATTTTCCAAAAGCTAAAAACAAGAAACTAGACTTCGTTCAATAACTACTTTTTTTAAAAAAAAAAACTTATTTCCTACTTTTTTTTTTTTTTTTTCTTACAATAATTTGGTAGAATTCTAGTCAAATACGTTAGGAAATGAAACGTAAATAGTTAAAAAGTGTAGTTAAAGGAATTGATTTGGTCGCATAATTCCAAAATTGGATATTACCGTAGAGAGTCCGATCCAGTAATGGCCGTGTCCATCGTATCTGATATTATCGGGCGTTCCTGGTAAGTTTTCTACGAATTTCTCGACACTTCCTTTGCGATCTCCGGTGATGTAATATTTTCTACATCTTCTCCTATACAATAATTAAAAACAAACCCATATTATTATATTATCATATAAACTCAAGTGAAGGCCTAATAAATATTTAAAAAATTAGAATATACTTACAGTGGAGTTTCGCAAAAGATGACGAAGTCTTGGGTGGGAGAAAGTGCAACGCCGTTGGCGAAATAGAGGCCTCCAACCAGAAGTTTAGTGGTTTTAGTAGTTGGATTATAGCTCAAGAATCGACCAAGTGGCCGACCCTCTAGAAAATCCAAGATGAAATTATGAAACCCATATTTAGACGAAGCATCAGTGAAGTAAACGGTGCCATCTTGGGCCACATCCACGCCGTCTGTCAGCCCAAATTTCACGCCCTCAACCTCCGTCGTCAACGACTCCACCACCAATCCCTCTTTACTCACCTTTAACAGCCCCTATCAACATTCACACCCAAATTTTCAAGTGATAAGACTTTTATTATCGTGTCTTACCATTTATCTATATGTTTCTATCACTAATATATTATAAATTTTTGCTAGGTTGTTCATTTTGCTATATAAAAGTTAAAATTTTTACTATACATTGACAATAGGTTGTTCATTTTGCTATATATAAAAATAACTTTTGAAAATGCAATTAAAAAAAAAAAAAACTAGAAACAAACAGTAAAATTAATTTCAAATTACGACGTACTTAAGAAGATTAAAATCCCTAAAAAATGTGGGCGAGAAAAGGAAAAACTTTAGACTGATTTACAGTGGGGTACCTTATCAGCGTCGGCGACAAAAACGTCGCCTTCTGGTCCCAAAGCGACTCCGAGAGGCCGGCCGCCGGTGAAGGCCCAATTCTCCACCGCCGAGTCATTCAATCTAACTCGCTTCAACCACCCATCCGCATCCCCCGTGTAAACGAGTCCCAACTCCGAGTCATAAGCAAGGTCCTCCGCCGCCGCCAGCTCCTCCACCCTGATCCTCTCCGCCCCCTGCAGTACCTTGCCGTTACACTCCGCTACCGCCGCCGGTGCCCCACTCAGCTCCTCCCCCGGCAACGCCGCCGGGTCGAACGGGTCGAGTTTGTATACAACGACGGCTGCGGCCACGAGAGCCAACGCCGTGATTTTGAGACCCAACGGCAGGCCACGGGAGGGCGGCGGGTTATTCGACTCGGGCATTGACTCAGTGAATGTTAAAGAGGCGGTGAGATTTATGGGTAAAGAGAGGATTTGGAGAATAGAAAGTAGAGCGTCTCGTTGGTTTTCTCGAATTCCGTTTATTGGGCAACTCAATGAAACGCCTTTGGGTTAGTGCTTTAATAAAATAGTATTTCTTTCTTTTTTGTTTTACTAAAAAATAATAATAAAATAAGATAGTATTTCATTTTTATGGATGATATTGACGTGATGAAACATATGTGTGTTTTATATATATAAAAAAAAATATATATATATATTTTTAGTGCATAAAATTTTATTTAAGTCGCATTCAGGTGTCTTAGTTTTCAAAATAAATAACTTATTAAATTAAGTTTGCCAATTTATTATGCAAATGGGTGAATTCTATTGTAGATCAATTCTAAGCTCTTTTTTTTTTTTTAAAAAAAAAAAGATAATATACCATTTATGTTTTTTTTTTCTTTTTTGTTGGTGGATATTTAATATAATGTTTAATTTAACCCTTCTGTTTTCTTATAATTATATTTTTGAGTTTCACAGTTAAATATACAGCGTGAGTGTTTAATTAATAACAAACTAAACTTGCGGGGCGAGATTTTTTTTTTTAAAATATTTAAGGATTTAAGAAGAATGGGATGAGGATGCAATTAAACAACTTCTCCATCCGGGGGATTGGGATGTAAATTTGAATATTCCAATAAGTAGCGTCCCTATTGATGATAGGTGCATATGACACTTTGATAAATGAGGTTGGTATTGGTTAACAGTAGTTATCATATAACTCATGGGCCAGATAATTTGGCAAAAGATGTGGGTCCAAACTCCCCTCCAAGATTAAACATTTTGTACCTCAATCTTCGAATAGGCATGTTGAGATTTCTTCATCTTGTCCCAACGTGTGGTATTAGAGTTGAATCTACATAACATTTCTTGATTTAATGTACTCGAGCTAGAAAGGTTTGCCAACATTTGTCCGGAATACACATCAACTCCATTATATATAAAAAAAAAATAATAATAGATTTACAAATAGGTGTTCAAAAAACCCAATAACGTAATCAATCCAATTTCGGTTGGGTTGATTTCAAATAAATGAAAATTTTATGGATTGGGTTACTTCATGGATTCGAGTAAAATAATCTAAATCAACTTGAACCAATCTAAATTTGTTATTGTTTTAAAAAAGTAAATTGTTTTTACTTATGATACAATTATTTTTTAAATATATTTAATTTACTTTTATTTTATTTCATGATTTTGTTGATTCATTTATTCTCCAACAAAGCTTCAAACATAATTTTGGAAAGAATTTATTTATAATATAAATTAAAATCGAATTATTAATCTTAACTCAACATATGAAAATAATTAAATAAATTTTTTACATATTACTATTTTACTTATTTTTAGAAAAAAAATTGAAGCAAATAACTCCGACTAACCCGAACCAACTAATTTCATTATTTAATAATAGTTATTTGAGTCGAAAAAACTTACTACTAAAACAATTGGATTTAGTCTAAAATGTACTTCAACCCGCCCACCTACGGAAAACTGCCTTCCTTCAACACTAAAATCATTGGGGATAGCAATTTTACTTAATATATATATATATATACTTCAACTAAAACACTGAAATTAAAACTAATAGTAATGAAATCAATTTAGTCTTTTCTTCATTACACTTACAACACACCCATTTGGGGCCATTACCTTTTTTTTTTTTTTTTTTTTTTTCTCCCCTTTAAATATTTTTTTTTTTTTTTTTTTTTTTTTTTCATTTTTTTTTTTTTTTTTTTTTTAAACTGTTTTTTTTTTTTTTTTTTTTTTTTTTTCATTTTTTTTTTTTTTTTTTTTTTAAACTGTTTTTTTTTTTTTTTTTTTTTTTTTTTCATTTTTTTTTTTTTTTTTTTTTTAAACTGTTTTTTTTTTTTTTTTTTTTTTTTTTTCTCTCTTTTCAAATTTGACAACAACTTATTTATTAAAAAAAATAAAAGCATCTCTCCTCTTTCCCCTTTTTTGCATTCCTTATTTCCAATAGTCAAAAGCATGAAATGAAGAAGAAGAAGAAAGAGCTTCCTTCTTGCTAGACAGAAGTAATGTTTAATTATTATATTGTATTGTTGGCATTGAGATTATTCAATGCCTTTGCCTTCTCCCTCACAACAAACTTTTGTACCTTCCCTGTGGAATTTATTGGCAAATCTCCAAATACAATCCTCTCAGGCACCATAAACTCAGGCAAATGCATTCCACAAAACTCAATAATCTCATCACCATTCTCTCTACTCCCATTCTTCAATTTCACAAACCCACACAACGTCCTCTCCCCAACCACCGCCGCCTCCGCAACGTTCGGGTGGCTCATCAGCACGGCCTCGACCTCCACCGTGCTGACCACCGCACCTTCCCGATCGGCCCTCACTACAATATCCTTAGCTCTATCCTTCATCTCAATTCTACCACTGTTGTGTCTAACCCCAACATCGCCAGTCCTATACCAATTATCCCCACTAAAAGCCTCATGAGTTGCCTTCAAATTCTTGTAATAACCACACATCAAAGTATTGCCTCTCAACATTACCTCTCCCAAGGTTTCACCATCTCCCAAAACACTCTCCATTGATATTGGATCTTTCACATCAATTTCCAATGATGTAATCAAATTCTCAAATTGGACATTCTCTTCTTCCAAACTGGGCTTCCAAGGCCTAATTATGGCGGGCCCCATTGCTTCAGTCATACCATAACCATAACTTATATTAAAGCCCATTTCATCGACTTTGGTCAAAATCTCCTTGATTGGTAATGCACCAGCCACTATGAGATCCACACGTCGTGAAAGACGACGTGGCGTATAATGATTAGACGACGATTCTGAAATCATTTTCAAAAGAGTGGATGGACCACATAAAAGAGTGACTTTATGAAGTTCAACACTAGTGAATATGGCATCAGATGTGACAGTTCCAAGACAAATATTGCAACCTCCTAAAGCCGCCATGACCCAAATAAAACACCAGCCATTGCACCGAAACATGTCGACGGTCCATAAGAACACTGGTGAAGAAGTGTTGCTACAAATTCTGCTACGAAAAATGGTGGCTAGAGAATTAAGATAAGCAGCTCTATGGCTATAAATAGCACCCTTATGGAGCCCGGTTGAGCCCGAGGTGTAATTGATGGAAATGGGATCAAGTTCGGCATTCAACTTCGGCGTGAAGCCACCGTCTCCGAATCTCATCGTAAGAACTTTGTTGTAGTCGAGGAATTCCAACGACGGTGGGGTGTCGGGATCAGTGGGGATGAGGACGAGGGCAGGGAATTTGATGGAATTATTTGCAAGGGATTTAAGGAGAACGGGAAGAAATTGGGAGTCTAGGAAGATGATTTTGGGGTGGAGTTGTTGGAGGAGCAAGGATAATGTGGGTGTGTCTAGTTTTGTGTTGAGAGCTGAAATTATGGCTCCGGCCATTGGAACTGCGAAGTGAAGCTCGTAGAGTTCTGGGATATTGGGTGCCATTGCTACAACCTACATGCATGCATGTTGCTCGTCAAAATTAACCAATATTTTATTACATCGCCCTTTATAATGATTTACGTCTCACTTCATAATCAATGGTAAATATAAGATTTAGATAAAAAGGTACAAATTTATATAAATATAATTTTAAATATATCGATAAAATATTTAAATCATATAATATCAATAACTAAGCTATATATAATAAAGCATACTCTACATATATAAACTAAAAGATGCTAAAAAAATCAACCTCGAAATAGGCATTAATTTATTTTTTTTTTCCTAAAATTGCGTGTTGTTTCATACGTAATTAGTTTTCTAAAAAAGTTTACCAAAATTTTAGAAATATTTTTAACTATTTCTATTTTGTATCAAAAACTCATTTCTTACTTGTTCAAGTGAAAAATACCATTTTCGTTTTTCCTTTTTTTAAATTTATTTTATTTTAGTCTACATATTTTCAGTTGTTCAAATATAAATTTTATAATTTTAATAATTCTAAAATTAATTTTTTTTGTTACTCTATGGTGATATTTTAAAAATAAATTTAGTCTCTATTGAATAAAAATTATTATTATTGTTATTTATCTAGTTTTATAAAAAGTATCTTCAAATTTACAATGAAAATGAATTAAAATTTTATTAAAATTACAATAACTAAATTTGAAAATTTGAAAGAATATGAAGTAAAATAGAATTAGTCATAAAATATAAAGATCAAAATTGTATTTTTCCTTCTTTTTATCTTATAGATAAATTTAAACTTATTAAAGGAATGAAAATCTTATTTATTAAATAAACTAATTGAAATAAATAGTTTAAATAAAAACATGAGGATCATTTTTTTTTTTTTTTTTTTTTTGTTTTTAGCTGATGGAAATAAGGTTGAGCTGAGGTTGAAACTATTTAGTTTGAAAAAAGTATATATAGTTTTTGTTTTCTTATTTAAAAAAATGAGAAATGTATTTTTATTCTTCAAAATTAAATCTCCATGTCACAAAATTTAAAGTTTGTAACTATCAACATAAAATGCACAAATCGAGACAAGCAAGAACAAGCGAGAGTATTATTTAGTCTTGTTTGTTAATTTTTTTATTTTTTTTTTAAATTTTTAGATTAGCCTATTTCATCTATACTTACAATAATTTGCATCTTTCGTCAAGTATAATTGTTGGATTCTTAAGGCCCGTTTGGATAGGCTTGAGAAAAAAATATTTTCCAAAAAGTTCATTTTTATTTAAACTCTTTTCATAAAATATGTTTGAAATACAATTTAAAATTTATTTTGAATGGTTGTCAAACACTTGTATTTATTTCAAAATGATTTATTTTTTAAATTAAACACTTGAAAATATATTCCAAACACACCCTTGGTCAAATTCCAAAAACAAAAACAAATTTTTAAAAGCTATTTTTTTTAGTTTTCAAAATTTGTCTTGGTTTTTAAGTCATTAGTAAAAACTAAACAACAAAAGAAGAAATTTAGATATGAAAGTAATGTCTATAGGCTTAAGTTTTAAAAACAAAATGGTTACAAAACAGGACTTTAAATTTTTAAAATTGCAATTATTTCTATGTCCCTTATTTACCTCATTAAAGATTACAACAGAGATGGGAACCAACCTTCTTTGCAACCTTTTGTAAAACTTGGTAAGTATAAAAATCTAAAATCTAAGTATTTTTTTTTTTAAAAAAATAAGATTAGACAACTTGACTTATATTTTGAAAATATTTTATACAAAAGAAATTACAAGTCGCAAATATAAATAAAATAATATAAAACGTATTGTTACAAATGTTATATTGTCTTAATGATTAAGTTATGTTGGGTACATATGTTTGTAATTGACTAAATAATAATGTAGCATGCTCCCCACGCGGCTTTGCCGTTTCTCATGAGATCTTTCTCACACAACCACTAGTTGCGTTGACCGTTGACTCGTAGCGAGTCAAGTTCCCCTAAATAGCCTCTAATTTTCTTTTAATACTAATTAAATTTTTTCCCTTTTACTTTTATTAGTCTATTGTTAATTTTTTTAAAAAAAATACTATAGCTTTGAGAAGAATTAATTTTAAGATTTATGGAAATTTCAGTAACTAAATTTGTATTTCTAAGTTTAAGGATAAAATAGAATGAGATTTTGAAGCATCCCGATTAAAATGGTATTTAACTTGTATATATATGAGAATTTGTAGATAATCTCGAACTTTTCTGGTTTGCTTTTAGTTTTTGAGTTCACGATGATTTTTTTTTTTTTAATACATTTTAATTAGGTTTAAACATTTTGATTCATAGAAAAAGTTATAATTTAGTAGAAAAAAAGTGATAATTTCACTAAAATTGAAAGACCAAATTCAAAAGCTTGCCGAATGAATGTAGTTATTTTAAAGTGGTTATTGATATTTTTATATTTATTCAAATTAAACCAACCTTTAAATTTACTTGAATTGTTTTGTCAAAAACAAAGATTTACATGAACTACCTTTAACAGAAATGAGAAGAAATTGAGGGAGAGGTTAAAACCAATGGTTGATCGAATATACAATTTGCAATATACCCAAATCATAGTTCTATTATATATTCCTAAAATAATTTAAAAGCGCTCTTATGCTTTTCAACAGTCAACTTCAATATAGTTCAATTGATATAAAATTCGTACTATTGATTTGAAGTGAGATGTTTGATCTTCCTATTTCATATATTATAAAAAAAAGATACTAATTTAATGATTCGAAATATTTGAAAGCACAAAAATTCAAATGAGATAAGTGGTAATAGATTTAAATAAAAAAAATTCAAATGAACATGTGATTAAGAATTCAGTGATAAAAATAAAAAATAAACAAGATGGTTTTTCTTTTTTTAAAAAGCTCATTTTTTTTAATAAAAAAAATCAAGCGTAGAAGAAAAGGTCTCAGAATAGGTCAAGTTGGTTGAAAATGATTTTATTTGTAGTTTTTAATTTTACAAAATTTCATATTATTAAATTAACATTCTTTTTTTTTTTTTTGTAATTTTGATTAAAAAAAAACAAAACAAAAAATAAACCAATTCGGAACATAAATAATTTGACAATAAATGTGGCTAGAGACTAAAATAAATAAATGTCAAATAAGTTATAAAAATAAAGAGAGTAATTTTAAATAAACATAATTGACTTTAATTTAGTCAGCCATTTATGATTTTTGTAAAACAAAAGATTAGATCTGAGCAATTTTTTAAAATTAAACTACATAATATGATTTTTTTTTTCTTTTAATGCAGAAAAGACAATCAATGAAATTCTATATATATGGAGTCATCGTTTTCAACCATATTGTATGTAAAGATATTTTGTCACATTGTTTAGATATTTATTAAAAAGTATAAACAAAAATGCATTAAATATATACACACACAAAAGTGAAGAGAGAGGAAAAAAGAGAGATTAGTTTTTTAAAAAAATTGTGATCGGTATTTTAAATATTTTAGTAGTTACTGTTCAATATTTAAAAAATTCAATCAATTTCCAACTAATGACATTGTTGAGCTTTGAATGTTAAAACAAAACATTGTGGAAATTATTTGAATTTTCAAGTCAAGTATGGTGACAAGGATATTTGATATGTAAAAAAAAATTAATATGGTTTGTTTTGTATTTTCAACAATATTGTAAGTAAAATTTTGATTAAATATATTAAAATATTAAATTAGAATTGAGAGATGAGGATTAAAATTATATGATTGAGCCTCATTTAATTTTTTTTTCTAAAACTATCCATCTACTAGACCGTAAAGATATATATAGTAAAATTTTTAAGGTATAATAATTTAAATTTAAAAGTATTGTATAAAAATTTCAAATTTAATTTCTAAAATAAAGTATTTATGATATTTCACTACTTTGATGTTTGATTATTTTTATTTTCATCCAAATACAATTAAAACAAGTTTGTTGATAAAAATATATGTTCTTATCAATTTCAACCTCACCTAATAACATATTTATTAGTTTCGTAGCAATAAAAGTTAATTAAACTCCCTAATGGTTGGAGGTTTTAATTTTCTTTCCTCTCAAACTAAAATAGAAAAAATGGTATTACTATATATAAAAGAAATACTAAAAACAAAGAAATCACTTTCAATTACAATTTCTTTTTACCTTTCAAGTTGTTTTTTTCAAAAATAAAGTTAACTTAGTATTTAATTACATATTTGTTTATTTGTAAATGGTCAAAATTCTTGAATTTCTATATTTTAAAATATGTCTCACATTATGCCTATAAAATTTCTTTGTCACCTTCTACTATATTATTCAATAATTAAAAAAAAAACTTTAATAAACTCGTGGTGTATGTAAACATAATTCAACTAACATAAAATTTAATTTTTCGAGCTTCTTCCTTTTAACTAAAAATATAAAAAAATTGAGAAATTATTTACATAACTTCACAGTAACAAAATTAAAAAATATATATATATATCTATATAATTGTAAGGGAGAGAGAATACCAAATCACCGGGAGACACGTGGAAGTGATGAACCAAAACGGAAGCGAGTGAGAGACAGCGGGCATAAGTCTGGGACCAAGTGAAGACTCGAGCGCCGTAAACGAGCGAGGGCCGGCAGCCGTAGACGGTGGCGGCTCTTTCCAAGAAGCGGATCGGCGAGAGAGGGGCAAAATTGGCAGGACAGTGAAAAATGGCGTCCATAACTAATAGGAATATTTTGAGAGAAATTAAAGGATGAGGAAATAAATCCCCACCCTGAGAAGACAATTTATAATTACACAATGACGAATGTGGCCAAAATAACTTTTCTATCTTTTATTTTTTAGAATTTTTTTAATTTTTTTAATTTTTTTTGGAAATTAAGGAAGGAGTCAGAGGTTGAAGTCTGACTCATACGCCATTAAAGAAGAGGATGAAGGAATTTGGCTTCAATTTATTTATTTAATTTTTTTAAAAAATAAAATAAAAGAAGAAAAAAAAAATGAGAAGTTGGATGATCGTGGCCTCAATTTTTATTTTTCAGGCCAATACATCATTCATTGCCTCAACTTTGAGTTTTTATAAAAAAAAAAAAAAAAAATGGTAGCAAATAACATTTAGGGAGGAGTTATTTATTTATTTATTTTCTCATAGGGAGGTGAATCTTTGTTCACATTTATATATTTGTCTCTTTCAACATTGGAAGTTGAGTTTGATGTTTGTTTGGTTTGGTATGTGAGATTTCAAAAAGGGATATTTTTAGCTTCATAACTTGGTAAATTATTGATATGCTTCTGCATGAACGATCACCATACCTCATGAGGAAGACCTTCCATTACTATATACTAAAATATTATGTAATCTTTAAATGATGAAGTTCGTATTTATTTGTCAAAATGATCAATACTTCAATTCACATCGAGCATATACTATGAACCTTGAAGTTATTTGATATTAGAGGTTTGATCCTCCATCCCACACATTGTAAAAAAAAAAATGTATCTATTTGATCTTTGAACTTTAAAAAGTGTTTAATAGCTAAGTCATACTCAAAACTTTCAAATTTATGTCTTGATAATCTGTGATTTAAAAAAAAAAAAAAATTGAGAGTTTATACACTTTGTAATTTTGAAAGTTTAGAAATCAATAGATACAAATTTCAAAATTCAAAAACTAAAAATAGTAATTTAATCATATTAAAATAGTTTTTTTAATAGTACGAAGATTAAAAAAAAAAAAAATTGAATGTTTCAAAAGTACTTGATCAAATTAACACAAAATAGAATTATATAATTTTAACCTCCTAAAATGGTAGTTATAGAGAATTTTTATTAAGTCTCTTTTCAAATATAGCAAAAGAAAGCAAAATATTTATAAATATAATAAAATTTCAATGTCTTGGTCTATCGCAGAAAGACGGTGCATTTTGTTATTAATTATAAATATTTTCAACAGTTTTACCATTTAAGATAATTTCTCTTTTTATTCCATATATTTTGAAGGTTAGAGATAAAAATAAATATATATTAAAAACTTAAAAGGTACAAAACTTGAGATGGAGTCTTTGGATCAATTCTTTCTCCCTTCTTTTAAGTACAACCATATTAGGTGTGAGGGTTAGAAATATCAATTTAATTTTTGGTGGAGAATCCTCGACTAGATGAAGAATAGAGGAGGGAATAGAGAAAATTTTCTCTCTATTGACTAAATGAATGGAGATGGAGATGAATTATATTCCTCATTCTCCTGTTTAATTACGCGCATATATATATATATATGTGTGTGTGTGTGAAAGGTTTCATACCTCTCGGCCCTGCCTCAATATATATATGTATATGTATTTGAAGAACACATTAAAAACCATGCTGCCTATGTATAAAAAACCCTAAAAATATTGTTACTTAATTTATTTAAAAAGTCTTCTTAAAAAAATTGTTTAAAAAGTTTTGTTATTAGTTTGTCATTACTATCCAAAAATAGTATTATTGTTGTAATCAATTTTTTTTTTTTTTTTTAAATTTCAACTTTTAGAAATCATGGAGATTTAATATTATAATTATTGTTTTATTAAGAAATTTTGTAATGTTTTATTTCATTGAAAACTGTATTGGAAATGATCATTTTAAAAAATCACTTATTTATTTTTTTTTAATTTATTAAGTTCAAACTAAAAGAAAATTGTTAAAGAACAAATACATAAGAGGAAGAATTTGCATCAATTCCTACTAAATTAAATGAAAAATTTGATAAGATAGACCTATTTAGAAAGGATGCAAACCTTATAATTAAAGATATATAATATTTCAGTTGAATTGTATTCATATTCATTGAAAGATTTTAAACTTGATTTGACTATGCATTGTATTATTTGTGGTACTTTTTTCTATCGAGGAAAATAATAATGATGATTTTTTTTAATGTTTAATTTTTAAAAAAATTTTTTAGGGTAAATTGTGTTTTTGGTTAGTGAGATTTAAATTTGATTTTAGAATCTACTTCCAAGTTTAGATCAAAATGATGGTAGGAGTTAAAGGTGAGTGGTGATGATAAATATATAATTTTGCTCAAATATAAGTTTTATTCTTAATATTTTGATAGCTATTTATGATTGAAGATTTTTTTGAGGCTATTTTTAAATATAGCAAAATGAGTCAATGATAGATAGTGAAATTTTTCTATATTTGTAAATAATTTGATTTTATTTTTATTTATAATAATTTTCTTTTTTTTATATATAATTTTCTTTTTGTTTCTGACGGTAAATATAAAAATTGGTGACTTTTTTTCTTCCTCAAAATTTTATCAATTTACTTAGCAGTATGTCATACTACAATACTCACCAATAATGGCGATGTAAATTGAAATGAATTAAACCCATAAGGAACTAATTTTTTTTTTTTTTGAAAAAAAAAACACTCAAATATATGATACGTTTATTACCATATATATTTAGGCAATTATTTTTTAAATATATGATATGTTTGTTAATTTTATATTATTTTTTCACATGACTTTAATTATGTTGGGTTCCACTTTTAAAACTTTTATTTTTTAAATAAATAAAATAAAATGTCATCCCTGCATTTGTGTTAGCGGTGACGAACATGTGGAAGACGATCGAGAAAGGAGAGAACAAAAATAAATTAATGGATTAAAATATTATTTTGATAATTATACTTTATGCTCTATTTTATTTGAATTTTTGTACTTTTAATTCCTCAATCTTAGTCATAATGTTAATAGAGATTATATATATATGTGAGTTTTTTTTTTCAAATACAACAAAATGATGTAAAAAAAATTTAGCGATAGACTGCAATAGACTTTTATCGCTCCGTGATAGAAAGAGCGATAGAAGTCTATTGTTGAAATTTTTGTATATTTTTAAATAGTTTGATATATTTCCTATTTATAACAATTTTCTTAGATATATTTGAGAGTCAATAATAAACTAATTGTTTCAAGATTTATTAAAAATACATGAACTGAACGTGAACAATTAAAAATATAGAAGCCAAAATAAAAATTCAAAGCATAGTATTATTTTTAATTAAATTAATTTAAAAACTATATAAACAAATATAGGGTAATTATTTTAAGTAGCAAAATTGTTGAAAATATTTTTAAATATAGCAAAATATCATAGTCTATCAATGATAGACAAATGATAGAAGTAACAGATGATAGTTGTATATTAGTGTTTATTGTTGCCTACCAATTATAGACAATAATATTTTGTTTTATTTATAAATAGTTTGATTCTCATTTTGCTATATTTGAAAATGATTCAAAAATATATCCTAATTTCAAACTTATGTTAATATAAGAAAATAGAATTTGTCAATAGTATAACAACACAAATAAAGGCAATACGAATGTAGTCATTTAACTAATATAGGACATACACTTTTAAATAAAAAATAATAGATTCGGAGTGTTTTATTTGGAATTGTTCTATTAAAGAAATAAAATAAATCATTGCTAAATAGGATTGGTATGACAAATTTAGAGAGTGGTGACATCAAAGACCAAAAATCGCATTAAAAAGTAAAATTAAAAAGTATAAAATGTGGATCACGATTATGTTTATACAATATCTTATGTACTTTGGGCTATTTTTTAATTTGAGTGTAAATATGGTCACTACCACTAACATGGATAGATCACCATGGAGACTAAAGGGGAACCATGGCCTTCAAAATTTTCAAAACTTTTTATTTTTTATTCATTAGTTTATTGAGTTTAATTCATTTTTATGATAATTCTACACTTTAATTTTATTTTTATCTTTATAATTCTAATAATAATCATATTTAGGTAAATTTTCATTTTAAATTTTGATTTTTAACTTTTAAATTTGTTCATAATAGGTCCCAAAATTTTAAAATATGTCAAATATATTCATGAAATATATTCATGAACTCAATGTACTGCTCAATAAATCTTCGAACTATGTATTAGTTTTGTGTCTAGTATGTTTTTTAATACTTAAAAGATATTTCATAATTGAGGATTTAATTAATAAACATTTTTTTAAAAGAGTGCATAATAACTAAATTTATAAGGATGTATTAAACGTCTTTTAAAGTTTCATAATATAAACATAACTCTTAAAAGTATAGAGTTAAATTTCTCATTTAGACTTCTATTTTTCTTTAATTTAAATATAATATTTTAAAGTAAAATATTGTAATTAATCAATGATCTTTATTACAAAAAATAGTTTTAGTTTGAAAAGAATTGTCTATCTGAATCGAAAAGGTAATTATACGGCCTTTGGTAAATATATGATGTAACATTTATCAAATGTTATTTTAAAAAATATTTCTTCATATCATTTTAAAAAAATTAGAGTAATTATAATGAGTGAAACTTGTTGAGCTAATAATTAAATGTAAAACAATATTTTTAAAGACCTATAAATGTAGCAAAATCTATAAGTAATAGATTCTATTGTTAATTTCTTTTTTATACTGTCCTATATCTGCTAATACTTTAGGTCTGATTGCTATATTTGCAATTGTCCTTTTGGTCCCTAAATTTTCAAAATGAACATTTTTAGTCCCTAAAATAGGTTTATAAAGTCTTTTAACTATTTTTTTAAAAATAGTTTTATGATATTTAAATTAGAAAAAGAATATAAATAATAATTTTAGAGAGAAATTCAGGAACCAAACAGATGTCTATTTTAAAAACTTAGGGACTAAACCAACCTACTCTTAAAAACTTGAGAACATTTTGAACACCTAGAAATCGAACACGCTTATTTTTCAAAACTTGGGACAAAAAAAAAAGTATAATTATCACAACATATTACCTCTATCAATGAGTTCAAATTTTTATTTAATTATATTATATTCACTTAAGTGACATTTTATTTGCTTTTTCTTTGTCCATTTCATTAATTTTTTTCAAACTATAATGATATTTTCCCTATTATATATGAATGAAAAAGATTAATAGGATGTTGTTTGGTTTGAATGCAAAGCAAAGTGAGCAGGAAGTAAGAAGTGTGGAAAACAACCATTATTTTTCTCCATGTTAAAAGTCCATCCCTATCATTAATTGTGTGGACTTGACTCCAAAATGATGCCAACTACATATATAAATTATACATTTTCTTTTCTTACGTGTTAAATATGTCTATGCCACAAAATTCTCTCTATTCAAATATATGTAAAAAATACCAACACAACCTCAAAATTAGACATCCTTTCCATAATTTTTTTGCACTTGCAAAAAGGTAAAACAAAATACATTAATTAGGCTCATAGCTCATATGTTTCTTATTTGCAAAAATGACAAAAACGCAGCCTAACCCACATGTAAAAGATGAAAATTGTCGCAAATGCCCTCATTATTGATGTACACTTGATACACTTGATTGAAATACTTGATATACTAGATAATGATGTACTTGACTGATATACTTAATATACTTGTCAATCATGTACTCGTTTATACTACTGATAAACTTGATACACTTACACTGATATTTTGTTGATAAACTTGATAATGATGCACTCTTTTATAATGTTGATACACTTGACTAATATACTACTATTATATTTGTTTGATATACTGTTGATAAATTTGATAATGATGCACTTGACTAAGCTTCCCCCCCCCCCCCCCCCCCCCACACACACACACCTCTTATGCTCCTCCACACCATTTGTTGTCAGCCGCTACTCTACCTCTCTGTTGCTTACCTCTATTGATTACTGCATATTTGTATATCTATTTTTTTTTGGTATTTACTTAAAGTATCAAGTGACGTGAATAATAAATTATACGTATCTTTTCAATCATCAATTAATTTTGTTTAACAGCCAAAAACTATCACATACATAAATTAGACCTATCTTTTGCGTGTCCAACGTAACTTTGACTATGTCAAATATATTACACTCAAAAGACTTCGAAATTCGAAATTCAAAATTCCTCAAGAAAAGGTTAATTTTCCATACAATTGGAGAGCCTATACCTCCATTCACACTTATAATGCACAATCAAATATATAAGGACTCCGCTCTATATTCTTTGGTGACATAGAAGTGTGAATGAAATTGACACGTGTCATTCTTTCATCAGTCAAAATTTAAAAAAATGTACCCCTAAAAACTCAAGCCTCATAATGGATTTTATTTATTTATTTATTTATTATTATTTTGAGCAAGCTCAAATGGAAAATGGACACCTTAGTTTATTTGCATTTCCCAAAAGTTGGGCAAGATTTAAGTGCCACATGATGTAACATCCCTCGGATAAGCTATAGAGAAAAACATCCACTTTTTTCTTTATTGAATTGCGAATTCAATCCCTAGAATTCGTGGTTTTGTTTATTTAGTCCTTAATTTTTCATTAGAAAAAAAGCAATCACATCATTTTATTAGTTATGATGTGACATATCTATTAAATAATAATTGATAATTAACATAATATATATGGTGAACAAATGGCAGAAGAAAGTGAACATGTGAACAAATAAAGTCACATGATGTATTAAAAGAATAATTGTTTATAAATTTAGGTAACTTTCGAAGTTTATATTGATTTAATCTTTAAACTTATGCTATAAGGCTTTGATTTTTCTTTTTTTTTTTTAAAATAAATACTTTGATTTTTTAAAAATAGAAATTATTTAAATATTGATGTTATTCACTGTCATGGATGTATTTGAACTTGACAAAATAAACGAAAAATCAAGGAAATATAAGAGAAAGTAGACTTGATTCAAATAAGTCCAATTGTCGGCAAATCCTTAATCCCGATCAAACTTAATCCTATCTAGAATAAGTAAGGATCCATCTAGTCTAATCCTAGGAGGTATCTTGATCTAGGATCTTGAACTTGATCTAAGATCTAGATCTTGAACTAAAAACTTCTAACTTCTTTTCCATTTTACAATTCTCATACTAATTTAGGTATTGGAGTTTTTTTTTTTTTTTTCTTTTTTCCAGGTATTTTCTTTCTTAAATTATAAATTCACCATTGTTGTCACGTGGACCAAGATTTGACATCAACATACACTAACAATAGTTAAAATAAAAGCTAAATTAAAAGTTGAGTTTAACAATTTGGTCTACCTAATTTGAGCTTGTCCTAAGGATTGAATAAACTTTGATCATAAACTATTCCTAAATTATGTTTTACCAACTCCAAACTTCCTTTAAGTTCATTGGCCTATTACCATAAAAAAATGTGAAGATTAACTAAACCATAAGTATGAAAATTTGAAACCATAAAACATAGGTGCTAAATTGATACTATAAAAACCATATAACCAAATTGAAATTTTGAGCAAATAATAGAAATCAAATTAGTAATTTAACCACAACAATTCAAAAAATATTTCACTATGACTAAACATGTAGTTTGGGCATATAATGTTTAGGAGAAAAATCAAGTTTTATCCCTAAACTTAATCAGTTGTATTATCGTACCAGCCAAAATTTGCTAATTCATCATCTAATTTTATAAAAAGAAAATGTAAGCATCTCAGAAATATTCTAATTACTCTAAAAACCAAAACCCATACAAAATCAACTTTTAAATAATTCCACCAAAAGTAATAAACTTAAAAAAAAAAAAAAAAAAAATCTCTAATGTTACATTTGTGTAAAATATATTATATTAATTTACGTTAAAATATACTTTTAATTTATATAAAAAATTAAAATTTAGTTCTTACAATTTCATCATTTTAAAAGTTAGAATTTAGCATTTTAATAAAGTGTCATAAAATAGTTTTTACCAGCTAATAAAATCTCCATGAACAAAGACATAAGTTTCATCAAATTATCGAAGTTTAGGGCAAAATTGTGAACAATTATCCGTGGAATTCAATAAATAGAAAATTGGACAAAAAAAATTGATATCGTTCATCAATTTCATGGTAAAAAATGGCTGATTTCATTCAAAATTTTGAATATGGATCACTTTTCAACGCTGCGTTTCAATCTTTCCTTTCAGTTTTTCCCAATACTTCCAAATGAAGCGCCAGGTCAACACACAAATCACCAGAGCGCCGTTCGATGAGAAAAATGAACAGCTGCTTCATAGCCTTAACTTTCGTTCTCTTAACACCGGCCACGGCGTCGGCGCAGCCGTGCGGCGGTCGCGGAGGAGAATCGCTGGATGCGATGTGTCCAAAAGGCCTCTGCAGAGCCGGGTCGGGGTTCTGCGGGTCCGGGTTTGTGAGGCGATGTGGTTCGGATCTAACATTTGGAAGCCCTAACAGCGAAATCGGCAGCGTAATTAGCGCCTCGGAGTTCGACGGAATGCTTAAACATCGAAACGATAGGAATTGCGAGGGGAATGGATTTTATAGCTACGAGGCTTTTGTGGTTGCGGCGGCGACGTTCGGCGATTTCGGCACCACCGGCAATCTGAACACCAGGAAGAGGGAAGTCGCCGCTTTCCTCGCTCAAACATCTTACGAGACCACAGGTTAATCATTTCCCTCTAGTTTACTCCTCATTTTCTCTTCTAATTACTCTTAAATTTTTTCTTCATTTTTTGAAAATTTTAAATTTTCTTTTTCTTCATTTGAAAAAATTATAAGTTAATCCTACGCTTAGGAGATTGTTAGTAAGTATTCTTTTAAAAGTTAAGGGGTTAAATTATCAATTTTTCTTCTAAAATTAAATGGTGATAAATGACTAAAGTTGTAATTTAACTCAATTTTGTCGTTTTAAAAGTTCAATGGTTAAATTATCAATTTTCCTTTTAAATTTTAAAAGTTAAACTAAATGGTGACAAATGACTAAAGTTGTAATTTAACTGAATTTTGCCGTAGATTTTATTATTCTTATTTTAACTGTTTCGATAAAAACTAACTTTTAAGACTAAACTTAAATTTTATTTAAATATTAAATTAGGTTTATCAAAGTACAACAACTAAAATTAAATATTAAATAGAAACTCAAAATAAATTTTAAAATAAATTTTAATTATGTTTGTTGTTAGACTTTTTCAAAAGAAAAAAAAAAAAGAGTCTATTGACTTATTTGCTGTGAACTTTATTATTCTTATTTCAACCGTTTAAAAAAAAAAAAATCCACGGTTAAAAAAAATCTATCAGAAAAAGTCTTTTATAAACTAACACAAACATAATTAGAATTAATTTTAAGATTTATTTAAAGTAGAAAAACTAAAATGATTTTTTGACTTTTTTTAATATAAAATTTCTTAAAAAAAAAAACTGCTTTTAGTAGGTAGCTAAGATGTTTTCTAATATTTAAAGACCTATAAAATATAAAATCGAAATTTGTGACTGATTGATTATTATTATTATTATTATTATTATTATTATTATTATTTACTTTTGTATTTAATAGACCTTGACCAGACATGATAATTTTCTTTTATAAACTCGAAAAAGGAAAAGAATTAATAAAAAAAGACTCGTTAATTTTATACACTATGATTGCATACGCATACACATGGAAGATGGTATCATACCATAAGCATGTCATTAGTTGATTTTATTGCTATTTAACTGATTAATTAATACCGATGATTAGATGGATAAGTGAATACTAAGATGAAAATGATTTTATAAATCATAGTACTATTTTTTTTTTAAAAAAGATAGATCATAATAACATGTGGTACCATATTAAACATTTTCATGTTTAGCAACGACAAATCTATCAAGTAAGATATCCAAAATTTGTGTTTCGTTTTCATATCAAATATAGTGAAAATTAAAATCTTAAAAAAAAGAAGAAAAAACGAGCAAAATTTAAAAGAATATTTTTAAGCACTGAAAAAATATGTTTTAATTAAGAAAAATTATTATAAATAAAAAAATATCAAACTATTTACAAATATAAAAAATTTCATTGTTTATCAACAATCGATAAGCGATCTATCACTCACGTGATAGAAATCTATCACGGGAAAAAATGAGAATAATAGATGCATTAATACACAAAACCCTAAGCTATGCATGGATGGAAGAGATACACAAAACCCTAGATTTTTTTATTGTTTTTTTAATAAAAATAGAGAATAAGATCTAATGATAAATACACCACAACATAGTGAAAATTTGTAATCTATTGGACTATTTATGTAATAGATGGAGTGTAGAAGACAATTGTGTAATATAAGCCTACAAATAAAGCCTTCTATATATAAAGCCCTAAAAATTAACCAACTTAGTTAAAATTTAACAACTCAATATGCAATGCATTATCCGTCAATCAATTAACGGTCAAATCGTTTGAACGATAGAAGTCTATCACAATTTATTGCTCAATCGTATATTTGTAAATAGTTTTGGCTCATTTTACTATATTTGAAAACAAAACTATTACTTCAATATTTTTATAATACATTTTTTTGTCCCTCTACTTTAAAACTAGTTTTACTTTTAATACTTATTGTATGCCCAAATTTTGTTAATTTAATTCTCATACTTGCAAGTTGAATAAAATTAACTACAACAAACACAAATAAGGACTGAAGGATGAAAACCATTCTTAGACTAACGGGTGAAATATCAATAATATTCCATTTAAATATCTCTATGTTATATGGGATGTAATATTATAAAAAGAACAAAATATTAATATTAAATTTAAGAAATGCAATATTTTTAGGGGCAATAGCAAAGTAATCAAGTCCAAAGTATTAGCAAATATAGCATAATACAAAAGAATTTGTAGATGTAGCAAAATTTAAGTCAAGTTTTCAAAGTCTATCACCAGTAGAAAGATATGATTGATAAACTAGTATCAACAATAAAGTCTATCAATGATACTCTCTCATGGGTAGACACTATGAGTGATATGAGATATCACCAATAGATTCTATCGATAATTAGAGCCGACTTTTAGGCTTATATTGTTTGAAATCTATCAATGATAGCCGATGATAGATTTCACATAGCATATAAAAAGCTATCACTTATATAGAAGGCTAATTATAGAATTTTATTGTGTACTTTTAACCTCAATCATAAATAGTTTAATTGCAATCTTATTGTTTCTAGTACTTATGGTTGCTTTGAAAAAAAGATTGCATCAAATTACTTTGAATATTTCACGATTTATCAATGAATGAAATGAAGAAAACAAAATTGGAAGGACACAAAGAAAATGGAGTAAGGAAAAGAAAATATTTGTTTAAAATTTATCGGTGATGGAAGAGATTGAATATATGTTAGTTGTGCATTGTGATTAAAATCTATCAATCATAATAGTCTATCATTGATAGATTTAAGTTGTGAATTAAAAGTATGTTAGTTATATACCTCTATTACTAATAGATTTCTAACTATGAAAAATCCATAGACTTTTGATTAAAAAAGTCAAAAGTTCGAATCTCACAATTATTATACTAAAAAAAGAATGATAAACATCACTAAAATAACAAGAGAGAGGAGAAATGAACTTGTAAAGAGGAAAAAAATCAAATATAACTAAAGAAAGAGAATATTGTATGAAATTGAGCATGTATTAAAAAAATGAAAGAAAAACGACAAAATTGAGAAGAAAAAAATCCAAGGTTAATCGAGAAATAAGATAAACAAAAACAAAAGAAAAGATCATTTTTTAAAGAAAATCTAGACCAAGAGGTCAAAGTATAGAATCTCACAACAGCATATGTTGTTAAACTCAAGAAGAAGAATAACAAGAGAGAGGGGAAATGAACTTGTAAAGAGGAAAAAAATCAAATATAACTAAAGAAAGAAAATATCGTATGAAATTGAACATGTATTAAAAGAAAAATGACAAAATTGAGGAGGAGAGGAGAAAAACGTACAACAGAAATAAAAATAAAATAAAAGAGCAAATTTAAGAAAATTATTATATTTATAATTTTCTAAAAATATTAGTATATATTTGATTATTAACTCTAAAAATACTAGCAATTATAATAGCAATTATAATTAGTGGTATTGTTAGGAGGATGGGCAAGTGCACCTGATCAGCCATATGCATGGGGCTATTGCTATATCAATTCAACCGACAAAGAACCTTATTGCAGTCCTTCACCCAATTGGCCTTGTGCATCCGGCAAGCAATATTATGGCCGAGGTCCCTTCCAAATCACCTAGTAAGTTCTTCCTTCTTACTTTTAGGTTTATATTTTTATTTTCAAAAACATGTTTTTATTTTTTACTATGAATTCAAACATTTCTTTAAAAAATAAAAACCATCATTAAACAAATTATATAAAAAATAATAAGCACTATTTTCAAAAACTAAAATTTTTAACTCAATTTTTAGGTAAAATTTTTTATTTAAAATTATTAAAATATGATAAAATGCTATCCATTCCTACTTTTATTATTTTAGTAATTATTTTAAATAACAAAACTGTTAAAAATATTTTTAAATATAACAAAAAAAAAATAAAAAACATTTTTTTTTCAAATTGATAGATAAAGATAGACTACTATCATCTATCATTGTCTATCAATAATTGACATTAATAAAAGTCACTAGATAATGATAGGCTATTTTTTGCTATATTCGTAAAGGAAAAAATTTAGGTGCAACTAAGCCACACTCATCTTCAGTGCATCCTAAGCTACACCTAATGAAAAATTGCCACATGCCAATTTTGTTTTTTTTTTATTTTTATTATTTTATTTGTGTGGTAAAGAGAAGGGAAGCAAGGTGGTTAACACCTAATTATTGTTCATTCGTAAATAAATCGATTCATTTTGTTAAATATGAAAACAACCATTATTGTTCGTTGTAGAATCCTCGTACAACTTTGAATTTTTTATTTTTAACCATATAAAGCTCATAAGAGCATACTCCTTAATGTTAGAGAATAAATGTAATCTATCGAAATTTGTTTAATTTCACACTAGCAAAAAAAAAAAAAAAAAAAAAAAAAAAAAAAAAAAAA
>QLSR01000333.1:448778-466632 GCA_031780015.1 Citrullus colocynthis
AAAAAAAAAAAAAAAAAAAAGAAAAAAAAAAAAGAAAATCCTAGATAGAGTATTTTTCATTTCAATTATCTAGACACATGCAAATGGAAAGCATGACGCTTATGACTCTTGGTTGATTAGCAACTTCAACTATGGGGCTGCTGGAAAAGAAATTGGAGTGGATCTCATAAACAATCCTGATCTAGTGGCTACTAATCCAACTATATCATTCAAGACTGCCTTATGGTTTTGGATGACATCTCAAGGAAACAAACCATCGTGTCATGATGTTATGACGGGTAAATGGATACCGTCCAATGAAGATGTATCAGCTAAGAGGCTACCTGGTTATGGTCTAACTATCAACTTAATCAGTGGTACTAATGAATGTGGTAAAGACAACGATACTCGAGCAGCTGATCGGGTTGGTTTCTACCAAAGGTATTGCGACATATTGAACATCCAATATGGTGACAACTTGAATTGTGTCGATCAAAAGCCATTTACCTAATCAAGATTGATTCATAAGTACATAATGATTTACCTTCTATAATTGTTTGCTAATTCTTGTCTCACTTTTCCTCGGAAAAGCTTCTTGCTAATAGGAACGTACCATCTCAGTTCATTATTCGCAATAATGTTTATGAATACTATGGATTATGAAATAATATATCACCTAATAGAACATGTGCAGGACTAAGAGGCCTCCAACACTTAAAAAGAGAAACAAAATGGCTCCATCTCCAAGAATTAGGGTGAGAGTCTGAGTTAATATTTGGATGTGATTTTAAAATAGTTAAAATTATTATGAAATACATCTTTAATCAGTAAAAAACAATGAAAGGTTCAATTTTACATTTTTAAACACATTTTTCATACTATTAAATTTGGTTTCAATAATTAAAACCACATTCGAGTAATTTTGAAAATGATAAGAGTGATTCTAATCATTATAAATTACGCCCAAACATATCGTAAGCACATTATATAATTATCTTTTGTTTCTTATTCTTGACAATTGAAGCGTTTTCTTTTTTGGTATGGCTCAACCTTTTTTTTCCCTTCATGCCCATTGTATATCCTTTCATTTGCTCAACAAAACTATGGTTTTTTTCCCCTAATCTAAAAAAGACAAACAAAAAATAGTTAATATTGTAGGCTTATTTTGGCAATAGAAAGGGCAAACCTACAACTTCTATTGAGGCATTTCATGTATAGATCACATTTATGTTTCTGCAGAGAAAACTATAAGTAGATGTTTAGCTCCTAGTTTTGTATGAATTCATTAAGTTTGGGACCAGAAAACTTTGCTTTTGTAGCCAATTTTTGGATTGTGGAAAATATTTAGATGTACTAAGCCTTAGACTCATTTTTGTAATAAAAGAATAAAGGGTATTATGAAGATTTGAATATAAATTCAGTTTAAAGAAGCCTTATTAGTTGTTTCTGTAATATAATGCGTACCTTTTGAACTGTACGGTCACATGATAGATCCTTGAAGGCCTTGTCTTCTTCCTCTATCCATTTGTTTTCGATGAACAAGTTCAATGTTCTGCAATGTACGTGAAACTCCTTTTTAATATACTGTTTCTGTCTCTTTTTGCCTCCAAGATTCTTTCCTTCCATCTTTTTTCGTGCAATTTGATCCAAAGAAATTAAGCAGCACCCTTGCCTCCTGCTTGTATCTGCAATGTGGGAAATGAGAGTATGGCATGTTCACGTGAGTGTTTAAATGATCTAAATATTTTTTCGAGTTTTCCCCCTAATTTCTATTCCTCATAATGTTTTTTCTACTAAAAAATAACTTTTATTCAAAATTTTCATTTCATATCGAGAGAGATAACTCTTGAAAATTCCAATCAACACTCGAAAGTTTTTTTTTTTTTTTTTCCTCCAATTTTTTAAATTTTTTTTTTTTTTTCCTCCAATTTTTTAAATTTTTTTTTTTTTTTCCTCCAATTTTTTAAATTTTTTTTTTTTTTTCCTCCAATTTTTTAAATTTTTTTTTTTTTTTCCTCCAATTTTTTAAATTTTTTTTTTTTTTTCCTCCAATTTTTTAAATTTTTTTTTTTTTTTCCTCCAATTTTTTAAATTTTTTTTTTTTTTTCCTCCAATTTTTTAAATTTTTTTTTTTTTTTCCTCCAATTTTTTAAATTTTTTTTTTTTTTTCCTCCAATTTTTTAAATTTTTTTTTTTTTTTCCTCCAATTTTTTAAATTTTTTTTTTTTTTTCCTCCAATTTTTTAAATTTTTTTTTTTTTTTCCTCCAATTTTTTAAATTTTTTTTTTTTTTTAAATCTTATTTCAGCCATGAATTTTTATATTTATTTTGTTTTAACCTCCAAACTTTGAAATATTATATTTTGTTCTCCAAACTTGTAAGTATTTCATGTGCTCTTTAAGCTTAGCATAAACAATTGTTTTAATCCTAGCTTGCTAATAATTATAATCTAGATCCATTTACAAATTATATGTGGATTTAAATATTGGTCCAACTGATCATACTCATTAAATATATGAACAAAAGACTAAAATAGATAGATTGTTGAAAAGTTGGAACCAAAAAACACAAAGATTTGACGAAAATAAGATTTAAACTTTTGTATATACGGAGAGGAAGAAAAAATACTGTTAAACACTTGAACCCTAGAAGGAAATCTAAAGCAGCTAACTCAATCTCAATGAGAATATAAAAAGTCATTTAAGACTTCAAATTCTATCACATCCTAGTGATTTTGCAAGGGCAAAAATGAATTAGAATTTAATAAAAAAGAAATTCCAAAAGTAATTTTCCTCCGAAAACCTTCAAAGACACTCCCAAAATATTACCCCTTCCACCCTACTACTCCACATGCCATTTCTAATCAGAATCTATCAGGCACTTGTCATGGTTATATGAAACATGGGTGTCAATAATCCTTTGCCCCACCTTTCAGATTGCGACAAGATTGAAGAGCAAGCAAACAAAATTTAACATTAAATTTCATTTTAATATTAAAAAAAGCTTCAGTATATGCATTGCATTTGCACTCCAAACGTGAGATTTGTGCAGCCTCAATTTTATATTCCAAACAAGGAGACAATTTAAAGCAAGTTATGAGCTGACCTTTCTCAGTTTTTTGGGCAAAAAAAGGACACTCCCGCCGGCCATTTCTCCGCTGCCAAGCTTCACTCATTGAAACCAACGCTCGCTGTCTCCTCTTTCTCATCTTCCATGCAATGTGGCCATATATAAACCGATTCAAAGAGTTTAACATCATCAAACTCAGCAGATTTCTCAAAATTAAGCTTTCTAAAGCAACCAACAATGGCTGCTCGTTACCAGTTACGATCAATCAGCTTACCTTCCAGATCCCATCCCACCACTCTCAGAATCGAAGAGCAACTGAGCAAGTTGAAGCCATTGGAGAACTCATTTCCTTCAACCTCCAAGTCAATCTGCAATGGCCTGTTGAGACTGGACGATTTATACGCTTCCATGGATGAGCTTCTCCAAATGGCATCCACTAAACAGCTCTTATCGAGACACCAGAACCGGAAATGGGTGGACGAATTGGTCGATGGATTCATGAAGCTTTTAGACACCTGCGGGAAGACAAGAGACATGATATTGCAAATACAGGAACAAGCTCAAGCTCTGCAATCCGCTCTTCGTAGAAGGAAGGGAGATTCAAGCATCAGAAACGCCATCGCTAATTACACTCACCTCAGAAAGAAGACGAAGAAGGAGGCACTGAAATTGATCTCATCAACTAAACAAATGAACGAGAAAATCGGATCGACTCATCTGATGAATCAAGATCTCCATCTCTACGCTGTGATTCGAGCCCTAAAAGAATCCTGTTTCGTTACCATTTCCATTTTCACCTCCCTCTTGGCCTTCATAGCGATTCAATCGGCCAAATTGAAGCCAAATCGGTGGGCATTAGTCTCGAAAGTTCTGATGCGAAAGGGAGCGATAGCATTCGAAGAACACGACCAAATCGGCGATGAATTGGGCGACGTGGATGCCGCATTGGGAGCTCTTGGCGATGGCGTCGACAGCGACAAACTGCAATCGGCGCGAAGAACTTTAGAAGGATTAGAGATCGCCATGGAAGGGTTTGAAAATGGGTTGAATGGGATTTTCAGGCAGATGATCAGAGCAAGAGCTTGTCTCTTGAATTTGATTTCTCAATAGCCTGAATTTACTGTTTTACCCCTTTTCCAAAATTCTAAAGGCAACCAAATTTTGAAAGATAGCCCGCCATTGGATTTTGGTTTTGTGTATTAATATATTATATCTTAGTAAATATTAAACGATTTTGTGCAAATTTTAAAACGTTAGTGTGCTTCCAAATTTTCATTAATCAAGATATAGATATCAGATGGTGCACTCAATAAACTTTCCATCCTCACTGACTGAGTTAATGAGCCATGTGGGAAAAATTAGATAACAATAAAACACGAAAACTTCTAATTCCTTCTAATTCGTGTTTTGTTTTAAAATATAATAAAATAAGTGTGCAACTAAGTTGCATCTAATTTCATATTTTTCTTTTTTTTTATATAAAAAAAATTATAATAAAAAAAGTGACACGTAACATATTTTTATTGAATACTAACTAGGACTGCACAAAAGATGAGTGCACTAATGCCTTCGATACTTTTATATGAACAGAAAAGTGTTCATGGTAAAACAAAACATAATAATAATCTTGTAGTTCCTCTAATGATTTTGTTTTAATGTTTGTGAGAGTGTCGAAACTCTATTAAATTTATTAGATCTAACACCTCTATGGAGTAGTTAATGAAAAAAAAATATATTAGACTCATATAGATGAAATTAATTCAATGGATAGATCAAGGGAGGTTACCGTTTGGTTGGGGAGCCAATTGAGTCAAGACTCTTTGAGTCCTCTAGACAAAATGAATGGAAATAGAGTATTGATGCCTCTTGCAACACTGGTCTAAGTGGTGGAGGGCTGGGATGGCTGGTTTATGACTCATTAGGATCTTCGATCTATGTAGACTTCAAGCATGTATCCCCCAAATGGTTAATTCTAGTGCTAGAAGCTCAAGCAATTGCTGAAGGTCTTTGAAGTCTCCTCTCCCTCAACCATGAATTACCCTCTCAGTTGTTGTTAAATCCGACTCAAAAGGGAATGTGGATCTAATCAATCAATTTGCATTGGATCTCACAAAGGTGAGAAATTCTAGTGACGAGATCGAAGAGATGGCTCGAACCTTGGATCCATTTTCACTATCTTTTTCGTTTTGTTGCAAGAATAAGAATTGTAGAGTTCACTCTATCGCCCAGGTTGTAGCTAGTTTTTTTAGTGGGTTATTTCATTTTGGAAGATAATAGTGTTTTTTGAGTTTCTAATTTCTCCAATTGGTTCCTAAGTATTGTAAATGAAGAGTTATGTATTCCAGCCTTTACTAGCATTTGAGTTTGTTGTATTTTTTCTCTCTAAATAAAATAAAATAAAAATAAAGGTTCCTCACATGGTTCCATAAAGCTTCACACTTTTGATATCTGGTTGAATAAACTATGGTTTGTCTTTTCAATTTTTATCATAAATTTCTTAGTTCTTGTTTGTCAAATTAATGAGTAATCTGCCAAAAGTATACTGATTGTGTTTGTGAAATGTGACTATTTGTAGAGTTGAAGATACTTTAATTTATTATATATTTACTAATGAAAAATATTGTTTCAATCGTGGGACTTTATTAAAATTGTCGAATAGATGTTACTAATAAGAATGCAATACTTCAACAATACGTAACAACATATCAAGAAGCCTAATGCCACGTCACTAGTACCACAACTTCAGGGTGGAGAATATTCAAATAGTGAATTGGTCATTATAACTTATATTCGGAATGACGTGTTTCCATCAACTTCATAGTTGACAACATTAGATGTTTCAAAGCTAGAAAGCCAACATGAGACTACTGCTCCTGAATTCCTCCTGAACTGCAGAATAAGTTTGTTCTCAGTCAAAATCTTAGATTCCAATGCATACAACATCAATTCTACAATACTGCAAATAGGAATCAGATAGACCATGATGTCAATAGAGGCATATAACATAAAATCAATATTAATTAATTTAACCGAATTTCACAATCATCCCCAAACCAACACTTGTTATTGTTGAAATAGATATTAAATTGCAACCAAATTGTGCTTCTTGCAACACTATATTAAAATAATCAAACTGCAATGGAAGCACCTTTGCAGCTTTTACTTCATTATTAAGCTGCTGACCGGTGATAAAGCCGCTCAATCAGAACTCCCAATTGAAATAGAATCATCAGTCCCAAAGGAAGTCGTACCCTCAAAAGGATGTTTTAGATCACAATTAATTTTCATTCTAGTTCCACTGATGAAGTTGTTCCCTCAATCATCTCATGGGAAAAGCCATCGGCAAAGGAAGTGGGATTAATTTGTACTTAACCAATGAAGATGAAGCTTCGTCCTCGTGAATCAAATACTTGTCGGAGGAAGATGCGAAATTCGCCCACTGAAATGACCGGTGATGAAGACCAACAGGACTATCGATTGATTTTTACAGGGGGGAAGAGGCTGAAGGTTGCAATTTGAGAAAATACATTAAGTCTTAGACAAATTTTAAAGTCTAGTCAGCAGCCATGTGGACGTCCAGTTAGATTTTCATTTGCATTCAAGGGTGTGTTAGTGTTGAGGAACCTATTCTAAAAAACTGAGGGACTAAAATGATACAGTTCAAAAACTCAAAGGGCCAAGCACACCTAATGCTAATGCTAATGCTAAAAACTAAGGGACGAAAAAGATAATTGAATATTAAAACTATGCATCATTAAAAGGCATATATACAGTTACGCATACCAATAGCTTTGTTTTATACAACCACTTTTTCCCCACAAGAAAAAGAAAAGGGCAAAAAACAAATATATACAAGCACTTCTTGGTCTTGGGTTCCAAAAAGAAAAAAGAATTAGTAGGCCAAACAAGACCCAAACTCAAACTCACTTAAACACGGCCATTTTCAGGGGGAAAAAATAGATTTTTATGAAATACACCTCATGGAGTACACGTGCGATTCCACTGAGGGTGCACCGTAGACCCTAGGATGATCACTCTCAAGACCATAGTCCATCATCGGACGGTACTCAAGATCTTCATCATGATCATATATGAATTCTGGAACCTCGATCTCGTTCCTCCGTACATGCTCCCACAGCAGATCAATTCTACTCACGTACCTCACCTTTCCATATACCCTATCACATTCAAACATTCCCCCCTTCATTAATAAGTTTCTTTATGTCAATCTCATTCCTTTACTTCCAATACTTCTAATTTCTACCATTATCACTTTATTAATGTTAATTTCTTTTGATTAATAAATAACGTTAGGCCTTAAAAGTTTAAAGTAACTAATTAAATTACAGGTTTACTTCCTAAATCTTTTAAGTTTTATTTTAGTTTAATACGTCTTAAAGTGTTTAATACATTTTCAACTTTTCATTCAAACATTTAATAAATTTTCAACTTTTGTGAAATCTATCAGATGACTAAATTTATAATTTCATACTATTATTCTGAAAAATAGTAAAATAAGAAGAGAATTATTGGTCCTGATTAATTAAGATGAGGACATAAAAATTACAAAAGTATTTTTTTACAAAAAGAAAAAGTACATCCAATCAAGACAAGTGTTTCTATAATAAAGAATCAGATTCTTTTCAAATTTCTAAAAAAAAAAAAAAAAAAAAATTATCAAATGTTATAATTTAGATTAAATGGTAAATTTAGTCCAAACAAAGTTAGAAGATATGATTTGATAAAATATTCCTAAATAGTCAATAATACTTGCTAAAGTATATAAAAGGAAAACTATATTCATGACATACTATGTCATGTAAACCATAAGGATCATACTATGTTACATATCAAATCATAGAAACTAAATTTGAACTTTTAAAATTATAGGGATTAGACTAAAGTCTTAACTATTCTTCAAATTATAAGAACCAAATTTACAATTTAACATTTAATTTACATATTAAAAAAGGTTAAATTGCCAGTTTGGTTTCATGATTTGAAAAAAGTTAGAATTTCATAAATAGTCTTTTATGGTTTGATAAAACCTCATTAATAATCCTTATGGTTGGATAAAATTTTATAAATAGTCCTTATGGTTTGATAAAACTTTATAAATAGTTCATACCATAAAGACTTTTTAAGAAGGTTTTCTCAAACTCCGGGACTATATTCTCATTATAATAAATTCTAACTTTCTCTAATTTTGCAACTTAACATTAGAAAAGATTTCATTATTTTATAGGTTAGAAAAAAATATAAAATTATTACTATATTCAAGAATATCGAGAAGAATATAGGGAAAAAGTGAATTGATAGAAGGAGAAAGGTTAGAAAATAGTACTCGCTGGTGAAGAAAATGCGGCCGAGAGTTGCGAGGAAGAGTCTGGCCTGGAGGTCTGGGTGAACGAAATACACGGCTTCGAGATTAGCCTTGACGGCGGACGGAATTGCGTCATAGATTGATCGAAGGGCGGCGATTCCGGGGAAATTTTGGCTCCTTTGAACGCCGGTATGAAAGTATAAGATCGTAAAACGCTTGTTCTTAAGCCTAGGGAAGATCTTCTCCTCCAGATGCTTTTTCAGCACATCCAAACTAACATTCCGCGCTGATTTTCAAAAGAGATAAAGAAAAATCAATCTCATCGCTTAAAACCGCAAGAAGTTAGAATCGGAGCATAGCAGTCAGTTCAAATATGCAGATACTTCCTAAGCACAGTCCAAACTCAATTTCAATTCCTCTCATGAAAATAGCAAGAAATTAAAATATAATCAGTGCATAGTAAGGCTAATCCACACAGATGCTTCCCGACGAAGATTCAATTCGATCGAAAAGAGCAAGAAAGCAGAATCCGAGCATACATCTCTACGAAAATTCAAATTGATAAAAAAGAACAAGTAAATCGAAGCAAAGCAGAGCAAGAAAATCAAATCATAACAGATTAGGGCAAATATGCAGATACTTCTTGAGCGCATTCAAATTCACAGCCTGCGCCGATGATGGCGATAGAAAATCAATTTCATCGCGACGAAACGAGCAAGAATACAGTATCTATCAGAACATAGAAACGCAAATATGCAGATGTTTCTTGAGCAAACTCAAACTCAATGGTAAAAAGAAAGAGAGAGAGGAAACCTGGAAAGAACTTTCCGGTGATGCGGAGAATGCGGCGGCCTTGTTTGTCTCTGCCTTTGATCTTGAAGACGTCGAATTTATCGAGATGGTTTTGTTCCGGCGGAGGAGGGTGAAGGTGAGCGGCCATAGTGGAAGAAGTCCGGAAAGGAAACACTGAATCAGAGCATAGTTGGGGCAGAATATGATGGGCGTATGGATATGGATAAGGATGGATGGAAGGGATTTGGCGGAGGATGGAATTTGAGAGATGAGATTTCAAAAATAAGATGAAAAAGGAAACGGAGATGATTGGGCGGAGGAGGAGAATGGAGCGGATGTGGGGGCAAACATTTTTGTCACGCTGGAATATTCTGTAGCATCTTCCCCTCCCCAGATCTAACCTCTCTCACCCCTCATAAATTCTTGCTTTAAATCAATTTTTTCTTTTTTTCTTTTTCCTTTGGGTTAACTTCAAATTATATATCTCTCAACTTACACAACTTTACTCCTGGACTTTTCCTTTAGCCTGCATAAAAAATAAAAATTAAAAAAATAAAAGGTTTAAATTTGTAAAAACTTTACTCCTTTAGTAAACATGTGTTTCCCAACAAACCTAAATTTTGTAATTTAAAATTATTTTCGAATTCTGCAATGCAATCAAAACCGTATAAATTCTGAAAACGGTATATTTTTTTCTTATTTCATTTCATTGTATCCATATTTTAAATTTTAGAATTTAAAATTTAAAGTCTAAAATTATATTAAACAAAGATAAAAATACTAATAAATATAATATATCTGCTTATAAACTCAATTATTTTTAAAAATATATAATATGGTAGAGTATTATAAATTATATAATGTTATAAAATAATACTTATATAAATTTTTTAACATAAATTACATCCATAAATAATTAATAATAGTTTATTATTAATTAAATACTAGTGGGTAACTATGGCTAATTTTATAATTTATAAATATATAGTATCAAACATATTGTTTAAATTATAATTCAATTTCTGAAATTGCTATCGCATGCATATATGGAAACATGAAATACAAACTTTGTTTCTACCTAATCCTTTATTTTCAATTTCTCAACCAAACAACCCTTAATTTCTATTGTGAAAATATTATTAAAATTTAATTAGCTTTTTTGTACATGTAGTTTGATAAGTTGATTAAAGATCAAGTTTGATAATAAATTATAAAGATTAAGTCGTTACATAATTAAAAATTGACAATTCAATTTGGTGAGATTTTTTTTACCATAAAGACTAAATTATTTCACGTTAAAGTTCAATAACTAAATTAAGCTTAAATATTACTTTGGTCTTTGTACTTTTTCTTTTTTTTTTTAATTTTATTTTGGTTCTTATACTTTCAAAATATTTATTTTTGTCCCTACACTTTTCAGTTTTGATCTCTATACTTTCAAAATGTTCATTGTAGTTTTTGTACTTGCTACTTACAACTTTGGGGCATTTTGGTTATTTTCATTTTCATTTCATTTTCAAGGAATCAAAATGGTCCTTTAGAAAGTTTAAGGACCAAAATAAACCAAACTATAAAGCATAAATACTAAAATGAACATTTTGAAAGTATATGAACCGAAATGAACAAAAGTTGAAAGTGCAAGGATCAAAATGAACATTTTAAAATTATACATGAACCTACGAAAGACAAAAGTATTAGGGACTAAAATAGTATTTAAACCTACATTTATATAGCTAAATTACTAATTTAGTCTTTGGACTTTGAGATTTGTGTTTATTTAATTCATGAACTTTTAAAATTACAAATTTCGTCTTTTTTTTTTATAAAAAAATCATAGATTTATTGAACACAAAAATTAAAAGTTTATGATTTCAGTAGACATAGAATTTAAACTAATATCTAATAGATTAATTAATCTTTTAAAAATTTAAATTTAACTTACCACTGAACATGTATGGTGTAGATGAGTTTTCTTTTTCTTTTTTTTTTTTCTTTTTTTTTTTTTTTATAATGAAGAAGAAGATGTACATAAATATTGATGTCATGAAGATTGGTTGATAAAGGTATTGAGTAGTCGGTGGACTAGGAGTGAATAATTTCAAACATCACAACGACAACATGTAACACGTATTCTATTTTCGTCTTTCTCAAATTTATGCCCTTTTGTTAAATCTCAAATATATAATTTAAAGTTAAATTTAATCACACATTTGATAAAATAATTAGAATAATTTTGAGAGTAATAATTAAGTGCAGTCCAAACTTAATCTTACACTCTCCCTCTCCTTTACATATAAAAGAAAAAAATCATTTAAAAAAATTAAAGTGTCACATGGCACACAGACATTGGATGCTCGTTAGGCTAGTGAATATACTATTTTATATGGAAAAAAAATAATCAGGATTAATATTTTCTATCAAAAATGTTAATTATTAATTAATATTTAAAGACTAATTTTAAGATTTATTGGTAGTTTATTAGAAGCTAATTTTAATATAAAAAAATTAAAAAAAATATAAAGATTAAAATGAAATAATATTAAAAGTATTAGGAAGAGAAATGATATTTTCAAACTTTAATTTTATGATTATAAGTTGGTTTCAATTTGGTGTTTATTTATTTATTTATTTATTTTTTTGGGTTGAGCGTTTATTTATTTATTTCTTAGTTCAATTTGATGTTTATTATGATTATGAAAGTTTAAATGTGAATTATGTTAAATAACAAAATTATTAAAAATATTTGTAAATAATAGTAAAATATTACAATTTTTCTGTAATATATCGCGATAAATTACCTTTTGTGTCTATCATAACACAGATGGATATATGTAGTAGTCTACTGTAGTCTATCGCAGATAGATATATATAAATAGTTTGGTTTATTTTTCATTATTTAAAAATAATAATATTTTGCTATTATTTGTAAATATTTTCAACAATTTTGTCATTTAAAATAATCTTCCAAAAAAATATTATCATTTAACGGGAATGTAAAAAAAAAAATAGGTGCAAAAAATTTATTCAATAATTAATTATTTGATGTAAAATTACTTAAAATATTCTTATGACCATCAATTAGAAAGGGTAAAAAGTTTATCCTTTAGTCACCACTTTTAGAAAATATAGATATAAACTATTACAAGTATTTTTTTTTAAAAATATACAGCTATAAGAATATAAACAAAATGTTATAGTTCATTTTTAAAATAATAATAAATAAATAAAGAGATAAGATTAGTAACATTAAATAATGAAAATAAGATCTTGAACATGTATGCCAATCAATAATGAATTGCTAAAAGTTGATTTTGTCCATTTTTAAAAAATTATTTTTTAATTTTTTTATTTCTAAACCTTAACTTATTATATATCTTCTAGTGGTTAAATTTTGACCTTAAGAAAAAGTTAGTTTTTAAATACTTATTTTGAAAAAATAATAATTAAATTTTATCTATACATTTAAAATGATATGGAGTTTAATTTCTATTTGAATCTTAAAGCGGTAAAAATTTCAATTTCATCATAAATATATCTAAATCTCACAAATTATTATTTAATAGTTATTGTTTTACCAACCTAAAAAATTAATTTTTATTTTTCAAGAAAAAACCTAAAAAATCCAATTTCTTGCCAATAGAGCATAATTTAGGGGTTAAGGTACCAATTTATTTATTTAAATTGGATGATGGAATCTCCTCTTTTGTTGAATATATATATCAACTTTCTCTTATATTTTCTGACTCAAAAGCATATCTTGTCAATTGACAAAACAGTCAAGTAAAAAGAATGTACTCAAATGCCACATATAACAAACTTTCTATGCATACAATGATGATCATTTGCAATGGTAAAAATGAAGTTGGACCATAATAATTGATATATCATCTCTTTAATTGAAAGTTTGATACTTCATATTTATAGAGATATTTTCAAAAATAGAAAAACGGTAAAAAATAATTACAAATATAGTAAAATTTTACTTTATATCTACGATAAACTGCAATAAATCTAGATAGAGAATGAATGATAGACTATTTGAATCTATCAAAGTCTATCACAGATCAAGAATGAAATTTTGCTATATTTATAGATAATTTGATATTTTTCAAACCATACAAATTAAATTATGCAAAATAGCCTCAATAACTAATTAAGCCTATGTGGGCCCAACAGAGAGTGGGACAAAAAGAAGCCATCAACTTTGAAATAAAGATCTTATCTTAAAAAATTGTAAGTAATATATTTTCTTTATGTTCAAGTGGAGGGGAATCCTATAGTGATCATCTCTCCCAAATTTGGTTTTATTATTCTAAAATATATTAATTTTATTTATTACTTTATACCAACTTTCGTTTTTTCTTTTAAAAAAAAAAGGTATCCACAGGATTAAAAAAGTTGGAAAGATTTCTTAAAAAAAAAGAAAAAGAAAGAAAAATTGTGAAGATTGGGTATTGATGTGGGAAAGGATATCTACTCTAAAAGGAAAAATAATATATATATATATATATATATATATACACACACCCGTATGGTGGGCACTTTTAAAATTAGAAAGAATTCAAAAAATACATTTTAAGTTTATTTCCATTTAGTTCTTTAATTTGAAGATCTTACACTTTTACCTTTGAGTTTAATTTTCATTTAGTTCTTAATTTCGTACATTTTTATCTATGAACTTTGTATAATTTTATTTCTTTTAGGCCTAGATTTCAAATAGGGGTGTTCAAAATAACTCGACAACTCGAACAACTCGGACTATCCAACCCGAAGTACATGGGTTGGGGTGGGTCTCGGGTTGAAATTTTCAAAATTCGGGTTGACTCAACCAACCCAACCCGAATTACTAATTATAAAAGAAAAGAAAAGAAAAGAAAAGAAAAAAAAAAAATATATATATATATATATATTATAAGTGAAAATGAAATTTCAAATTAGAGTTTTTTATGTTTTTCATTTTGTTTGCCGCCTCCCTCTCCCTCACGTGTGACTCTCCCATGCCCCCCTACGCTGCTCTCCAATCCGACTCTCCTTCTCCTCTTGTGAGTCTTTGATCTTCTCAGTCCCTCAGATCCAGCCGTTCAGCCTCAGGTCGATAACCCGACAACCCAACCTAACCCAACTCGGGGTTGGGTACCCTATTCAAGTTATTCGGGTAGCCAACTGGACCATTTCTAGGTTGGTCCAAAAAATCCCCCCAACCCAACCCGTGTACACCTCTAGTTTCAAGATTTTTTTACACTTTTATCCTTTGTAATAGAGACTTTGTATGAACCGATCATGCGATGGCCAAATTTATAAATGAAATGCTAATAGAAACTTTGTAAGAACCTACCATGTCACACCACTAATCCACAACCACAATTCCCCCGATCCACACGATACTAGCCTCTGTCAACAACCACCATCATTTTCTCTCTCTCATTTTATTCTCCTAAATTCCTTTGTTTTTATTTTTGAAAATCAAGCCTATAGACACTACTTGCATCTTCAAATTTATTTCTTTGTTATCTACTTTTTACAAATGGTTTAAAAAATCAAGCCAAAATTTAAAAACTAAAAAAAATAGCTTTTAAAAACTTGTTTTTGTCTTTAGAATTTGGCAAAGAATTCAACTATTGTAATGCAAATTAATATAAGAAATGGAAAAAAAATGGTTATCAAACAAGACCTAAGATTATTACTTAGTAGTTTTGTTTCTCATTTGTAAGAGTTACATTAAAAAAAATAAATAATAATAATAATAATTAATTGGGCTTAGCTAATCTTTTTTTGAAAAAAATAATGTTTTAACCTAACCAAATTGACCAAGACCAAACTATGAGTGTTGGGGTAAAGAACCAAAACCGAAGTGTATTCGATTTTGGTCAGTTCACAGCATGGTTGAAAATCTACATGTTCGGTTCGGTCCATGATTTTGTTTAAAATCGAATTAGATATAATCACCACTTAGAATTGATTAAAATGTACAAAAATAAAAAAAAAAAAAAATAATCTCCAAGTTACCTCGAAGCAATCCCTAAAGTCAAAGATGCTTATCCTCATCCTATCAAGTTCGTGAATAACGTAGACATTAATTTGTTCTGATTAAAACTTGTCAATAAGCCAAATCCAAACCTAATTTAAGAATTTTCAAAACCCAAATATAAAAGAAATAGTTTGTTATAAATCCATTTACCAAACTATTTCTTCCCATCACTTCATTAACTAACATTTATTAATTTAATTCATTGATCCTTTTATTCAATATTATTGTAAGAAGAGTTTTTTTTTTTTATTTAGAAAATAATTTGTTTGGATTAACTTTTTAAATACTTACTTAAAATGATTTTTTTAATTACAATGAAAAAAGATTATTTTTAATCGTTTAAAAACTCAATCTAAAGAAAATCTTAATTCTATTTTAAGTTTATGTTTATTAAAAAATTTAACACAAATATGTTTCTAAATAGGAAAAAGTGAATGGCCAGAATTGGTTTTTGTAAAATTTTCTATTCCTGCTGCGATCACTGAAAAGGAGAATCCTAATGTTAAAGCACGCGAGATTGTAGCTAGGAGTCCAAGAATCTTGAATATCGATAATACACGAGTTTGGGTTGAAGTTGACATTGAAGATAGCATTGTTGTAACTCCTAGAATTGGTTAAAGATTACACATCACTAGTATAACTTATATATATGTATTATTTGCATACATATAGTTTGCATTTGAAATTACTAATAAGGTATTATCTGCCCACTTCAATACTATAGCACTATTTATGATCAAGTGATTAATTTTAGTGCAATTAAGTGTTTGAATTAATTTGCTAATTCAATAAAAAAATAAATAATCAAGAGGGTTTCAAAGGGCCATTTTGTATTATCTCACTATATAATAATAGTAATAATGTATGTAAGTAAAAGTCATTATATGTCAGTTCTTATTGAGTTATTCACCACGTCAATTTCATTTTTACATCATTCCTAACATAAAATATAACTTTGGTTGAAGTAATTGAAAAACAAATTTTAATGCGGTGATGGTAGGTAAGGTAAGTCGAAGAATTTTATATTTCGAAAATAAGCTAAATTAAAGGGAAAAAGAACTCTTAATTTTGGAGAGTATTTTATTTAGTGTAGTAATGTTTAAAATCTTCTTACCTTTCAAAATGTTTAGAGAAATATTATAGGTTTTAATAAAATTGGATGTTGAAGGTGCAACCTTCTTGGATGGTTATGTTTAAAAATAAAAAAAATAAAAATAGGGCACATACTCAACATGCCACCTTGTGAAAAAAATAAAGGAGGTTGAAGGCCACATTTGTGGTGTAAAGTAGAAATAAGAGGAAGTAGTTGGGGTTTGTTTGGAATTTTTTTCACATATGTGACTTTTTTTTCTTTTTTTTTTTTCCTTTAAAGCATGCTACCTTTTTAAAAACTAAAATATTCCTCTATAGTTTGAAAAGTATATATTTTTTCAATTTTTTTTAAAAATTTTGCAATATTAAAAAAAAATTAAGGTCATAAATTTTATCCTTTATTTTAAAAATATATATATATTTCGAAAATTGCAATATTATTTTTGACATTTCTTGAGTGTTCCAATACTACTCCTTGGATATAAAGGCTTTAAATTTTATTTTGTTAAAAAATTATTTTTTCTTAATTTTTTAAAATAAAAATATATATATTTTAGCTCAAAGGTTTAATATAAATGATCAATCGATAGGAAAGAGACGATGAAAGACAAAAGGTTTTCTCCTTTTCCCCTCCCCTCCCCCCAAAAAATAAAAAAATAATAAAAATCTAGCATTTAGATCTCTTTCTATAATCATTTGGTCTTTGGCTTATTTTTAGTTTATAGAAATTGTACCTGTTTTCTCATAATTTCCTTATAATGATTTCCATTTGTTTTATAAGATGCATTTGAATTTCTAACCAAATTCGAACAATAAAAACAAGCTTTTATAAACTATTTTCAACATGTTCGTCACAATATGACTACCCTCAACAATTTTATGCACAATCATAATATCGATTTTTAATTCCTTTCTCCTATTGTCAAAGGTACAAAACTGTCAGCCACATGATTCTAGTCCGCTAAACAACCAAAGTCAACTCACAATATCCTTGGCATAGAAGAGTGAGAAAGAAAGACATCCCTTCACGTTGTTGGATTTGTGACAAAGCAACAACATAAACACAATGATATTGATCACAAAATTTGGTCATTTGAATCCAAAAAACTGTCTTCCAAAGCCAACATGTTGCGCACATCTCCCACTTTCTTGCAAATGTAAACCTTTGAGTTCTCCATTAAAGTCCTAAGAAATTAAGTAAACCATTTATGAAACCTGTGAAGAAGAACAAAGCTAAGTAAAATGGAGGTTACAAGAAACTGGTTTAGAAGAGCTAGAAGGAAGCTGAGTGGAAAAGGCAATAGAAACACTGTTTTTTTGCAGACAAATGCCAGCCCAATTCATGATGAAGAACAAACCAATCTTACATTACCACAACAACAAGAAGATGAAGAAGATGAAGAAGAGGAAGAAGAAGAAATTGATTATGATTCAATGACACCCAGATTTCAAAACAAAGTGTTGTCTGTAGAGGAAGTGGCAGCCATCAAAATTCAAGCTTGTTTCAGAGGCCATCTTGTATTATATCTAACCATCAGATTCTTCCCTCCCCCCCCCCCCCCCCCCCCCCC
>QLSR01000333.1:466707-506975 GCA_031780015.1 Citrullus colocynthis
CCCCCCCCCCCCCCCCCCCCCTTTCACTTTCTTTTTTCACTTTTTGCAACCCAAAATATTTCATCTCCCAATGATGGGATTTGAGTTTTGTGAGAGAGAGGCAAAGTACTTTTTGCCTGTCTGAAATAGTATTTCTCAATCATTTTTCATGATTTTGGTTGGGTTTGATTATCAAGGATGGTTTTTAAAATAGTATTAAAAAAACTGCTTTTAGGAGAAGCACTTAATTTGTATCTTCTTCTCAAATACTAGAATGAGTGATTTTTGTTTTAAAGAATTTGACTTACTCTAATGCAACATATTCAATTTTTAGAACGAATGCATGTAAATGACTATTGAGCGATACTTATTTTGACTAGAACTAGAATTAAAAACTGTAACAAACATCTTTTCAACTTCTTCAAATTTGATACATGCCTTCTTAATTCTAGTTAGATGTTTGTTTGATTCATGACACTTCATAAGAAAAGAATATGGTGAGCATTTGAATTCAAGTCTTTTACTAGATAACTAGAAGACTCTAAAGTGTTTATTAACAAATTGGAGTTCAAAAGAAAAAAAAAAAAAAGAATTCTTCATAGGTATTTTTTTGTTTTTTTTACACCAAGTAGTATTTTCAAATTGAATGATTGTCTCTCCTAAAGTAGAGTACATTTAATCCTTTGATATATCACCAACACTTGTTGTTCAGGCAAGACGAGCATTTCAAGCACTAAGAAGCTTGGTGAAGCTGCAAGCGCTGGCTCGAGGGGTGTGCGCGAGGAGGCAGGCACGCATAGCTCTTCAGTTCATGCATGCATTGGTTCGTTTGCAGGTTCGGGTTCGTGCTCGCCAGCTTCTGAACGGATACAGTGAAGAGTCTGATTGTTGAAGATTGCTCCTTCAAAGCTGAAGAGAAAGGTATCATATATACTAGCAGATGCTTCTACAAGACATATAACAATCCTATCTATCTGTTTGCCAATAGTGTGTCTAATTCTATTATTTTGTGTTCATAGCCCCTGTTCGATTGTTGTTTGGTGATCTTTGGATTTCTCTTTTTTTTTTCTTTCTTGTGCTCTCATTTTTTCCTCCTTGATCTTTATTTCTCAAGTGCTTTGCAGCTAGTTTTTGAAGATTTTTGCTCTAGTAAGATTCTCTTGAGATGCGTAAGTAAAATCCAAGTGCTAAATTCATTTTTGTTAATGATTGACCATCAGCTCTCTTCTCTTTTGATCATCCGAATTACAACAATCGTCGTGTAGTAAGTTTTCAAAACTACGTGTAGGATGACAATAATTCAACTGACAAAATCTAACTGATTTAAGATTCAAAATTCATAAATGTTGATTAAGAAAGAACAGAGAGAGTCAAACTTGTAATGTCAAAGAAAGAAGGCGAATTCTACATTCAGATGCATCAGTTTTAAGTAACATATTATACAACATGCTATGGGTTAGGCCATGGACATTGTAGGGCTCTTCCAAATATGGCTGTTAGGTAAAAGAAGGAAACATGAACACAAAAGAGAAGTGACAAAAAAGAAGGTCCAAACATTTTCCTTCTTTTTGTGGGAGGGTTTTATTGATTACCAGCACCATTGCAACTCTGGCTAAGCTCCTCATGTGCATTCAGTGGTGTCCCCTCTTGAAGGCTGAGAAGAACGCACCAGATAATTTGTCCTTCTTGCGTTGATTTTCCCCGTTGTTTTCAACCTGCTTCAATCGGATCTCACTGAGAAACTTTTGCATAATTCAACAAGTCAGACATTACTAATGAGATTACCTACCTGCTCAGCTATCTGCTTGAGGATCTCCAAAATTTCAGAGAAGTTTGGCCGTTTGGTTGGATCATGCCTCCAGCATCTTTCAAGCAGTTCAGCAAGAACGGGATGGACATTCTTTGGTATCGTAGGCCGCTGTCTCTGTCAAACCATGTTGGATAATAAATTTAAGCATTTTAGTGGCAGTAATGGTAATGTTGATCAAGAGAGTGATGTCGATACCTTCTGGACCACGCCAACTGCTGCTTGTAGTGGGGTCATGGATGAGTAAGGAATCTAGTCATACAACAAAATAGCAAAAGGGTAATCATATGTACACTAAAATAGACAGGACATAAAAACATCCATAAAGTGAATACTCAAATCAAAGCAGCCGCTTACTTCTCCAGTTAAAAGCTCCCATAAGGCTATTCCAAAGCTGAAAACGTCTGCCTTATGGTCATATGGTTTATGCTCAATAACCTTCACATCAAAAAGAAGAATATATCATCATAAGGAAAAACTATGGCACATCCTTTAGAATCTAGAGCAACAGACATTGGCAGACTAGTTGATAAAATGATAATGACCAAACTGCATCCAAGTAAAACTCATGAAGTAAACAAGTAATTAATTGAAAAAGGTTGTGCTGTAACGAATTCAAGGAAGACAAATTGGTGGTAGAATGTTGGGTCAGTGAGCGTCAAGAATAATAGCAGAATATTTAATGTCATCAAGGTTAGATATACCCTTTCTAACTACTCTGCTCCATCTAAAGCCGTGCTATCAAATGAACCGTGCAGTCCTTCGGTGTCTTAAATTCATCACTGTTATCACTCTTGAAAATGATGGTAAGATCAAGATGCAAATTCTAGGTTATAATTTAATTGCTCGTAGGAGTGAGAGAAAGCAAGATATGATAGAAAATGCGTCAGACTGCCAGCTAAGCATGACTCAGTCCTCATATACCTCACAAGAAAAGTAAACATATCAAAATCTTAAACAGGCATAATAATCAAGCTAGGTTGAACCAAATTGCACACAGCAATCTTGCACAAGCATATGACACTAAATTTTAATCGTTGATTCATTCTTGTGTATACAGTGAGGTATATTTCATTTGGAATGATTAAGAAGGTATTTAAGGTATGAGAAATTATGAAAAACACATACTTCAGGAGCCATCCACCGGTATGTTCCAGTTTCAGCAGTCATCACTCCAGATTGAGTTTGAACTCTGGCAACTCCAAAATCAGCAACCTTGACAACCTGAATTGAAGGATTTAGGACTCAACTTGCGAATGCCAAATATTCTTTTGCAATCTTTCTTTTTTTTTTCCATTCTTGTCTTTTTTCCTAAATCATAAGATACTATGTCATGCTTAATACAAATAGGCAAACTCATGCATGTTTGTGCACGTTAATGCACAAAACATGAGTATAAATGCTTATTATAAAAAGACAAGCAAGAACAAGTGCATTGATAAATAGGACTGATAACTATTAATTTCAAACAAGGGAGTGCAACAGCGAGGTCATTTTCAATGGAAGATTATGAGAAGAATTAATGGAGGAGCATAAATAACGAGATCGAGGAAACTTTCTCATTCTTGCAGTTTTGTGAATTCCTCTCACCATGTTTTCATCCATCAGAAGATTGGCAGTCTTGAGGTCTCGATGGATTATATTATTTTGATGCAAATAGTTCATCCCTCTTGAAATATTAATGGCTACTTTAAGTAGAGATGGAAGGTTAAATACACCTCTTTGCTTATGAAGGAAGTCATATACACTTCCTCTCGACATAAACTCTGTAAAAGATAAAAACATGAGAATAATCAATTGGATGAGAAACAAAGTAAAAACTATATCGTGAAAATATATCCACAAGTGTAAAAGGAATTTTCGGAAAAAACACAGAGAAACACAAAACATATTTGAAAGGAACATATCACAATATACACTTATAAACGTATTGTTTCAGCTAATGCCCCATTGCTACTCCATAGAGGACTTTTTATGAAGGTAAGAAACAAAATTTCTAGAAGTGACAGGTTGCAACCTTATGTATGAAGCCATTTATTTATCAATTATTACAGCTTACCTGTCACGATGCAGAGGTTTGGAGGTTTAGTACAAGCACCAATGAATTGAACAACATTTTTGTGCCGAACTTTTCTGCAAAAATAGGTACCAGACTTCAGTATAATAGTAACAGACTTCATCCGGCATAACTTGTCCCAGGTAGTTGTATCTTGCGTAAGTAAGAAACATTTGGAATCTAATAATATAAATTGTTTAGGGTGCTTCCATGGGTTTTTTTGCTGAAACCATCTATCTTCAAGATGAAGATGGCAATTTTTAAGCAAAATTATCTGGAGAGGAGAACTGAGGAATACCAGGGGAAAATATGTTAAAAATGAGTTTCTTAGAACATATTTGAAGATCCCACTCTAATTTTGAAAGACCTAAAAGTTTTAGCTTTTCATCAGGCTTGCATTTCAGACACTTCCCATGATGTTCCTTCCTTTCAACAATCCTTTAAAGACGATAAGAGTATGATTATCCTCCATTGTACAATCCTCTTTTGAATTAGTATGCTGTTTTGTCTATTATCAAATATGACATCTGGAGCATGCCAGTATCTTACCTCGATCACAACGAGAAATTAGAATTTTAAGACCAGAAGCACCTCTTCCCATGTAGAAGCATTATTTTGAAGACTAAAGACTAGAAAGTAAAAGATGATCTTAAATTCAATCAAAACTTGTAAGGAGTAAAATATCTAAGCCCTGCCTTTTCTGATTGCTACATTTTTAGCCTAAAACACATTGCATCCCATGTTGTCCTTTAAGGGCATACCATATGTTCTTCTAAAGCACAATGGTGTTAATAACAATATAAACAAACCTCATTATATAAACTTCATGAGAGAATTCTTTGAGCATCTCTTCATTAATACGCTCAGGCCTCAGTACTTTAATAGCTACTTCCTGACTACAATATGTGCCCCGATACCTTGAGAGGAGAGGGAGGGAAGATTAGGATGAGGATATGTTAACAAGTTTTTTATCAGTTAACAATCATATGTCATAATTAGATAAAACTTACAGGTCCCCAAATGACCCGGATCCAACTTTATTCTCAAATTTTAGTTGTCTGGTGTCAATTTCCCAGACATCAGTACCATCAGTAGGTATTTCAACACAACTAGGGAAAGATTCAACTCTATTCTGGTTATCCTTACCCAAAGCAGGACTGGGCTGCTTTTCTGACCAACACTGCTCCTGCATCCCATTTCAGGTACGTTAAAAAAATTAAAGAAAAAAACTCAAGATTGTATCTGTAAAAATTTATGGACTAAAAGAAGATACCTTAAAATTTAAAATTTCTTTTTCTAATACCCTTTTCAGCTCCTCAGTTTCCTAGATTTTCCAATATTCAGGTAGTAAAATATGAAGATGACTAATATAAAAAATGAATGAAACAAAATAGTAAAAGATGTTAGAATGAATTGCTCTTGTGAACTTCCGAATATTGATCAGAAAGTAAATGGTGAAGAAAGTTTTAAATGCCTAAATCAGATCTTACCTCATAAGGCCAACCATCGATGACAAAAACATCCAGAGAGAAACCATCAACAGAGGAGAAAGCATGGGCTTCTTGTATGTTAAGTCCAACATCAGCTAGTAAGGAAGTTAACTGACCAGTACCAAGACTTTCAATCATCCAGTGAACGGTGGGATAATTAAAGGGAAAAATAACCCCAGCAACTTAAATATCTCGTTCAAATTGAGTTTTTGTCATAAATACTTATAGCTTATCAATAATGCCTTGGACTCAACAAGACTAATATTTTAAGGACAGGACTGATGCTTGAGGAATAGTTATACAATATTAGATACCAAAATGCAGAAAGTCCTATTGAACAGCAATTGCAGGCCCATCAATTATTTAGTTCCAATTGCCCAAATTATTACTGCAGTGTGAGTTTAAATTCCTCGTTTCTTTTCACATGCTCTCGCAATAGTAAATTTGTTGGCACGTAGAAATTTAACAAACTTCAGATACTACAACTCTGGAGTTATTAAATGGGTCAAATACCTGACTAAGGAGTTTAGGCTTGTCACTTGTTGCAAATGTGATCTCATGCATTGGCCTACAGATTGTCAATAGCAGAATGAAACACAAGGTAACAAAAACATTAATGTGTCAAAAGCAGATGACTAACATTATATGCAGCAAAAAATTGCTGTTGTGCATGGCATTAGCTTTATACTCAGTTATACATCTCACTGCCACTTGAAGAATATATTGAAGCAGATGGATAATAAATTGAAAATAATAACGAATTAAGCAACAAAAGGTTCAATCAGAGCATGAAGAAACTGGCCAAGAAAAAGGGTCAAGTATTAGAGAATATATTGGTATATTTGAAACGAGAAAATCTCTCCTCTCTTGAATGTTCTAGAGAGATACATGGTTGAAAATGAATAACTAGATCGCGATTCTTTTTTTTTTTTTTTTTTACTATTTTATTGAGCTGCTCTGCTGTATAGAAAAATGATCTTTTCCTCACCGAGAGAAACAGGGTGTCACATTTGGGGCACTGTCCCTATCTTCAACACCGTACTTGCTGCCCTGAAATGGAAGGGCTTCAAGATTAGGTGAAGAGCCAAAGGTTGGAGGTGGATGGTTCCTAGAGAGAGAGAGAGAGAGAGTAAATCAGTGAGCACAAAAACAAAAATTATAATCAGAACACACACACACACATATATATTATCATTGGGATCAGAGCTTTGCTCCCATATACCCGGGAGAGCCCATGCCAGCCTAAAGACCTGGACCTAAGAGACATCAAGGGTTTTCTCATTAAGCTAGCCGAAAGTTCAAACTTGGGACCTCTAAGCCAGGATGACCAAGAGGCCCCAAGCCCTTGCCAACGGGGCCACCCCTTGGGAACCTAGAATCAGAACATAATTGTAAAAACACTTGTACAAAAGAACATTATTGAGCCGCACCCCTGTCTGTTAGAATAGTTCAAAGAACTCTGAGCATCTTCCATCATTGAAGAATCCAAACAAGAAGAATTGATAAAGTTTTCATTAGCAGAAGGATAAACCTGCATGAAAAAAACAATTAATTAATTTAAAAAATAAAAATTTTTTTATAAAAAAAAAATCTAGGTAAATATTCTATGCTATATAAAATCTAACATCAAGATCCTTCAAACTCAATTCTCAAACATACTATGTTAAGAAGTTTAAGCTAATTTCATGAAGTAACCATGAGCCACAACAGAATTAGAACAATTAGAGAATAAATTCTATGAAAAACGCATAGATCCTAGCGATACATTGTCATGACTTCCTACTCTCTGAATCCACATACTATTTCAACATCTATTCAAGATTTGTGAGGATAGTAAATGTTCATCTATAAATATCATGTTCAAATCGTGTCATTACCAAGAATAAAAAATAAAAAGAAGAAAGAAGAAAAGAGGAAATAGCAGTTGAAGTGATACAATTAGTGAAATGGTTCATGTAATTGAATGTGCTTTTACGTTTTACCTGCACAGAACGGATTTCAAATACAGGTCGGTTAGCAGGGTCCAGAGCCAATTGAAGTAATCTCTTATGCGTGAGGACATCTTCTGCCCTGTCGACATTCACATCCAATGCGTATCTATACAGCAATAATCAGGAACTTAACAAAAACGGAAGGAGTGCTCTGGAAATCCAATAAAAACGTGATTATAAATATTGAAAAACAAACAAAAATAACAGGTGAATTTGTAATCCAAACTACATACACACAAATCCTCACTATCCAATGCTCAATACTACCAACTGTCACACTTGATAAACCATTGAAAAATAACATAATTAAACAAGAGGCTAAATATACCAAAAAAATGATCTCTAATTTCCCAAATAATTATGAATTTCATCCACAATCTTTTAAAATATTCTAATTTACTCCTAATGTATTAAAATTCCACAATTAGGTTCTTCAATGAATATATTATTAAAATTTGTTAACAAAAAAGTCTTTAACATATCATTAAATTATTGTAATCTGGCCATTCGAATTCTACTTAGCACATGAAACGCAACCTACTTATAAGGACAATTCAAGCACTCCTTCCAAGTGGCATGCCCACATCTCTGAAAATGGTAATAAGACAATAACTTAACTGCAAAATCACTTTTGTCAGGTTGAAACTAACTCCAAACACATCTTTAATCACTTAAAATTAATTTAATATTTAATTTTAGACTTTTAAATGTGATTTTCATATTATGGAAATTCCTTTAGAATGATTGAAACATGTTTTGGAAATGAAAGAAGTGACTTTTAATCGAATCATTCCTAAACGATCAACAAATTATAATAGCTTCTTCCAAGGCCGAGATTGAGAATTAGCGAACATATTAGAAAGCATTTACCATACAGCACAACGAGCTAGAAGCAATTAGTACATAATCGAAAAGGCAAAAACTAGGGCAAGGGAGATACCGAGCAGGGAGGCGATTAAAATGAAGCCAAAGCTGATCATCAAACCCAGGTAGATTGGCCTCATGGAAATTGGATTGCTGGATTCGTCGGAGCACTTCGTTGTAGACTTCAAGCTTCTGGCGATGATGCCTCGGGTTCACATGGGACGAGGAGGAGTCGGTGGCTCTGCTACCGCAGCTCTCAACATCATCTTCAATCGGCATTGATAAGAAGACCCAAAAGGAATAAACGATCAATGGAATCTGAGAAAAAAGCTTCGGAGGAAAATCAAAAGAGGAAAAAGGAAAGTAGAAGAAAAAGAGCGGAACGAGGAATGATTGAAGAATCGCACATAGAAATTGGGAATTGGGATCAACTAGAAAGAGAAGAAGAAGAAGAAGAAGAAGAAGAAGAAGAAGAAGAAGGTTGCTCTGAAGTGGAAATGGCTGACGGAGTGGAAGGAGAGAGAAAGTAGAGAGGAAGTAGAGAGGAAATCTTCAGGTACTTTTGGGGTCTTTGGGTTTCAGTGAAGGAAGTGGAGAAATGAAAATACTTTTTTTCTTTTTCTTTTTCTTTTTTGTATTTTATTTCAGGTTTAAGATGTGATGAAAATGTGTCGATGGAGATAATAAATGTTTGATACCTATTTTTCAAAAACTTATGAAAACAAATAATTAAGAAAATATATTTAAATTAATAAATAAATATTTTGCGTCTAATGAAAATGAGAAGTAGAGATTGGATCATAATAATGTAAAAATGTAATTCATGAAAAAAACGAAATTTAATATTATATTTATACATGAGTTCATTATTTTTTAGTCTATGCTTCAAATCTATAATTTTAGTGATATACTTTTAAAATAAATTCAATACAGTAGTAGTCATATTTAATTTAATAAGTTTTCTATTAAAAATAATTAATTATTTTAAATAATAAAATTATTGAAAACATTTTTAAATATAGCAAAATAAATTAGATAAAAAAATACAAGTATTAAATAATTTTTAAGATTTATTGAAATTACATAAAATAAATAAATTTTAGTTGCTGTCTAAAAAAACTAAAAATGAATCTTCTGAAAAAGAAAAAAACTAGAAATAATAATTTAAATTGAGATATCATCAAATACAGTCGGCGTCGAGTCATATGGGCCCACAAAAACTATATAAAATTGCCATATTGGATATTGCGAATGAGTTTTTTAAAAAACATCAACATTAAAAGGAGAGAGAAAGTTTCCGACCACCGAATCAATGTGTTTTTATTATTTTAATAATGCATTCAAATATCTTCCCACCGCACTTTCTTTTTCTTTTTTCCACAAAATTTTGCAAGTTGAATTAATTAAAATTTTAAATTCGGTTCACCCACCTAGAAATAGTTTAATAAAAATTATTTGAGGTCAAATTCGATAATTCCGTACTCGTTCGGTAACTATTTCATTTTTTGTTTTTGTTTTTAAAAATTAAGCCTTTAAATACTACTTCTTCCTCCAATTTTATTCCTTTATTATCTACCTTTTACCAATAGTTTAAAAAACTAAGCAAAAATTTGAAAATTAGCAAAAAGAATAGCTTTTTAAAAACTTGCTTTTGTTTTTGGAATTTGATAAATAATTCAACTATTGTACTTAAGAGATATGCAAATCAATGTAAGACAAAAAGAAAAAAAAAACGAAATTGTCACCAAACGAAACCTCATTAATTGATGTTGTTTACTTCAAATTGTCAAAAAATGAAATTAAGCATAATACTATTATAATAATACTTTTGGCATATTTCTTTTGTTTATAGAAAATGTAATAAGGTGGTCCATAATTTAGCGACTCATGTAGAGTGTTTTGAATTTAAACATAATTGAGCAGAAAATGTTATGGAAAACGATATTCATTTCATATAAGTTGAGGTCTTTTTAATCATCTGATTTTGAGTTAGGTTATACTATATCCAAATTTTATATTTGATTTCTTATGAATCAAGCCAACGTTAATAAAGTACATTTTCGATTAAAATTTAGTCCATGTTATTTATTGATTAGTAGTAAGTCAAAAGATATATCAACATTAGGTTTCTTTTTAAAATACTTTATAATGACAGTGATTAAAAATATTTAATTGAGTTAAGAAACCAAAATAAAATGAAAACAAAAGTTTGGACACAAATTTCAAACTATAACTAAGTTCTAGTTTTACTAATAATTTGGAGACCTCGATACATGTATTTTTAAGTGATGGATATTTATGGAAAAAGAAAGAGAAACATTTGAATATTAAAACATAAAAAGATGAATTTAATTACGTAAATTAAATTCATGGTTAGAAACTTTTAAATTGAATTGAAACTTCAAATTAGATGATGTTTGATTTTGGTCAAGTTTTAAAGAGTTACTAAGTTGCTAGCCTATGAGTAGCAATTTGTTTCGTCATTTGTAGCATCTCATTCCAAATTGAAGAATTCTTTCCTTTTTTTTTTTTCTTTCTTTCTTTTAATATTGAGTTAAGTTGAGAACAAGTATTCAAGAATTCTGTTAAATCCGAGTAGTTTAGAGGTTGCAGTTCTATCAGAGATAATCGTTGTATCTTGCTGAGATGATCGGTATAGTTTACTTGCATCTTGTGCAGAGCAAATAATTGTCTTCAAAACAACGCTTAGCAGAAGTGTTCTTTGACAACCTATTAAAGTCTCCAACATATCTTTAGGTTCTTAGTTATTTCAATTCATAAACTTCATTATACTATTTGACTTAATTTTGAGTTTAAACATTATTATTGTATATCGTTTATGTATCATATCTAGTTGAAATGCAATAAGTTTGCTAGTCTATTTAGTTCTTATATATCATTTTCCTCTAATATTTAGTTCCAATATAAATTCGAATCTTCAACCTTCTAGATAATTAAGAATATATATCTTAACTTATTAAGTTAGATATAGAGTAACATTCAGAGACCTCAATATCAAATCCTACTTCATGTAGCTGTAGCTTTTATATCTTTTCATGAAAAAAAAACCATGACTAAAGTTGTTTTTTTATGTTAAGTTCAAATTTTTAAGAACTAAAACAAAACAATTATGAACTACAAAATTAGATGAACACTATTTTTAATGTTCAATTCCTAATTTGGCGTAAAAATTAATTTTGGCCTTTAATCCTTTATAGTTTTAAGGTTTTTTTTTTCAAAAAAAAAATAATAAGTGTACATATACATGAAATCAATTACTATACCAGATATGAAGGCGACATAAGATTCAAAAATAATTAAAAAAAACCAAAGAAATGGGAGAGTGGCTACTTATAATGAAGCACTGACTAATACGAGCCAACCAAAAGAATTGATGCTTAAATTACTAGATTATGGATACAATCTTCTTAGAATTGGAGAGTCTTTTACTTCATATTTTCACATAATTTAACTAGTTTACGGGTATATCTTTGACCTAAAAAGTCAAAGAATCATTTAACTCACGTATTGTTGAACTAAAAGGATCGATGTCTTACTCACAATGGTGATCATGCATAACCAATATCAGTTCTTTATAAATGGGAAAAAAAACCTTTTTGACCAAGATAACTGATAAAATAAGCAATATGTAATCTACTAGAATTATTGTAAGAATCAAGTTGTTTGCAATAGTCAACTACTTATCCTATAGAAGGCAAGATATTTTGCCAATATGATTTTTGCATTTTGAAAACCAATCAAAGTGGAAGAGATATGAATTATATGTTATTGGAGAGCTACAAATCAAGATTTGCAAATTCAAAACTCAAAATTAAGAATCTATTATAGCAATGTGATCTATAAAAAGTTGGAAACTTTTTCCATACACTATGGTCAAGTGGGTGAATTTTTTTAATACTAGCATATCTATGTAGCACTAATCTATGGGTTAACTATTAGCATTTGTATTTTTACATAAAAACTAACACATATAAAATTGAATAAGGTAAGTATTAGTGATATGTATGGAATCTCATTTTATTCAAGTCTTTGTATTGTTGGGACGAGTGTGTCATAGTTCGAATCCCTCCTTGCCCACAACTGGCTGAAAAGGGAAGGACTTTTCCCTTATTTGAGTCTTGTAGTTTTGTAAATTGGAAATACATTTTACTTATTCAATAAAATAAGAAGTGATTTTATCTATCTTATGCATTAACTCAATCCAATAAACTAAGATTCCATGGTTATTTTATATAAACTTAAACATGTACGTGGTTGACATACAAGGTTGGATTGTGTTTAAGTAATAACCAAAAGGTATTGTAGTATAGGAATAAGGTTGAGTGTTTTATTCTAGTAATACTACGGATACGGCAACAGTAAGTCTTTTGTGGAGTGACCTACAGTTAATGAATATTGATTAATCTAATTAAAAAGTTTAATTGATTAATCTCATAAAGGATTAGTATAAGAATCAAACATTTTGGTTTAATTTGAAATGTTAAAATTAATATCGGAATTAATTATATGTGATACAATTAGCATAATATGTATAAATACATTACAATATAAAATTTATTTTGAATGAGATACAAAATTTATACTTTATAAGAGAGATGAATATTTAAATGAGATTTAAATATTAATTATATGAATGAGATTCATATAAAATCTATAAGTTAAAATTAATATGAATGAGATTCATATTAAAACTATAGGTAATGTGAGAGAAGGTAGTTTAAATCAAATTTAAATTAAATATGAAACATTTAATTTATTTATTAATTAATTTTATTTAATTATATATATTAAATAATATTTAAAATATATTATAATTAAATTAATATTATTATATTAATTTTAGTTAAAGAAATAACTCTCAGTAAGAGGAGTTATTCCACTCTCTCACATCTTCTTTACGTTAAAAGAGAAGAAGATATACGACTATTAGAGTATTGCAGAAAGGTTCAGTATTTTCTCTCAATAATTCTCTCCTTCTCCAATTCTCTCTTCTTCCTCAATAACAATTCTCTTGCCAAAAGAAATAAAAAGCTCACTCCTCCTCTATTTGTTTCTACCTAGAAAATAGCAAGGTAACGTTGTGGTGGTGTTCCCAAGAGAAGAAGAGTTCTTCTTATGTTTTTCGTTGGAGGTTTTTCGATTCGCGGTTCGAATAGAAGAAGTGTATTCAGATAAACGTTTTTCAAAGGTAGGAAAACTTCTTCCTTTTAATTCTTGTAAAAAGCATGCTAATTTAGTTATTTATCCTTATTACATGTTCTCTGTAGTTTTGTGTTTTCTAAAACAAGTTTAATAACATAAGACGATCATTCGCTTCTGCTGGGAATTTGACATGGTATTTGACATTTGTCAAGTGTTTATTATGTTCATTAATTTAACATTTATCGATATGGTATTGATACCCAATTTGAGATTAAATTCATGATTTTTTTGATTTTTTTTTTTTTTTTTTTTTTTTTTTTTTTACATTCACTTGATAGAATTTTTTACCCATGCTTGAAAAGGTAATGTATTTAATAAGCATGGAGATAAAATGAGTAAATGAGTTGTGATTCCTCATACTCTCAAATATTTGAAGTCTCAAGGAATCTTGTGATTGAAAGTTTAGAACCACCAAAGTTATAAAATAATGTGATTTCATCAGCTTGTCAAAGCAAGTTTGTATAGTATTGAACTACCACATATAAAATTGGATACATAGTACATGCACTATTATCAATCTCAATCATAAGAGGGATAGAGAGAATATATTGAATAATATAAAATAAAATAATATATGACTCAAAAACTTGTAAGAGTTCATATAATATAGTTTGAGTTATATTTCTATAGGTGGCATATGGAATGAGTTGTCAACAAGTAGTTGGAAATTTTTCATTTTTATCCTTAGGTTATTAAATGGTAATTAGTTTTAGTTTGTGTTTGTTTAATCTCTAAATTTTAAAAAGTATCTAGTTAATATTTAAATTTTAAATTTTATGTTATATATTTCAAAATTCTTCTAATTGATAATTGTTTGAACTATCAATTTAGAGAAATTCAATTAAACACGAACTTAAAACATAAGTACTAATCTTTCGAGACATTTATCTTTATAGTTCGTTTAGCTCGTTTAGCCAAAGTTAATGATAGACTTTTAATTCTTGCAAAACAAATACTAAAACTTGGATTGTATGATTTAATAACTCACGAAAATCAAATAAGAAAATTACTCATGATACTCAACAAGGATTGTGAAGACTATGAACGTTGCAAAGGAAATTCTTCTTCTCACTCCCTCATATGAATGTTCTAAGGTTTTCTTTTTGTTAAAATGCTTGTAATAGGGTTGCTCTTGCCCTAGCATCGGGGGAGCTAGCTTCCCCACGACTTTTTTTTGTAGCTCTTCTTCGCGTTGTGGGGAAGTTGGAGAGGTTTTTTTGGATGTGGATTTTCCTAGCCATGTGTCCTTTACTTTATTTGAGGATTTTTCTTATATTTAAGGAGTGTGTCTAGAATACATTTTCAAGTGTTTAATTTAAAAAATAAGTCGTTTTGGAAAAAAAATTATAGTATTTGACAACCACTGAAAATAGATTTTGAAGATTTTAAATAGTTTTTATCAAAAGAGTTTAGAAAAAAAAAATGTTTTTAGATTTTTTGCTTAATATATTTCTATTTTCAAAAAAAAAAAAAAAAAATTACTTATCAATCCATTAACGAATCGCAAAAGTCGATAAACACAAGTGTTTACATTTTAGAATCAAGCTAAATAAGCGTCCAAACCAACCATTAAAATACTTCAACTCTTCCACGAAATCAAACATACAAATAAAGAGGTAATTGTTAGAAATAACACACACAAAAATGGATGGTAGATGAAAGGAAGAAGCTACAATACAATTCCTTTTAGGACACACTTGACATGCTTTTATTAAATAACCATTTTACTTTTATGCCCCTAAAACCGTGTTAACTTCAAAATGAAATATTTAAAGTTCAGTGACAAACCGTCTCACGACTAGTTATGAGAGGAATGATATTGTTCGAACTACAACTAACAAAATCAAAAGAAAAATCATTTAAATTTTGAGCTAAAGTCATAATAATATGTCGGAGTTTACTTTGAATTTTGATAAGATAAAATTCGTATCTTTGCTTGTCGGAAACAAATTTAGAAAATCTTTCTAATGAATGCAATTAATTAAAACTAAATCACTTTTAATACTTTTCTGCTAAGTTAACCCCTGCTTAGAAGAGTTGGAGCCTTTACATACCTTTTTTTTTTTTTTTTTTTTTTTTTGGTGATTCAATTAAAATAAGATTAAGTCGGAAGACCAATCAGTGGTTGCCAACGCATAATGATTAAGAAGATCCAGCTATAATCCAAAGGGTTTTGGTAGAGATTATGAAGAGATGAAAAACGTAATAGCTGAAACCAATTGGCTAAGTGGCAACGTGGATGGATGAACGGTTGTGATCCTTCATTGGTGGAGACCCACAATGGTTGATGATGGACCAATTATTATCACCAAAAGCCAATCAAGCCAAATGGGAACAATCAGTTGCTTCAATCAAACAGATCTTTCAACTTTGATAGCATAAAAACATCAAAAGGAGGTGGAGGAAGAAGAACGAAAGAAAATTTATGTTAGAACAAGAAGAGGAAGCAATACTCGAAGGAGAAGAAGAATAAGCTACGTGATTATAGCTCAATTCATTAAGGTATATATTTTCAACCAAAAGATTACAGGTTCAATTTCATCTTCCACGTGTTGTTGATCTAGAAGAAGAAGAAGAAAAGATATTGTACGAAGAACACGAGCTTGAAGGAGAAAGAGGAAATGAAAGCTAGAAGAAGAATGGGTATCATAAGAGGAAGAAGTGCCTGAAGAAGAAACACGGCCCAGAAGCAGAAAGAAGGCGAACACGAGTTTGGGTTCGGGTTCGGGTTCGGGTTCGGGTACGCGGATGGTGGTGAAGTGTGAAGTGTGAATGGGGCAGTGTCAATCCAAGAAAGAAAATGACAGAGAAGAGATGGGAAGTACAAAACCACACAAGTTTGGATGTATGGAGATGATCAAAGAGAGGAAGTCCAGATTCTATATTGCAAGGAGATGTCTCATCATGCTCATTTGCTGGCACAAATATGGTAACAACTACATACACCAAACTACAAAAATACTTTAATATTTTTGCCCAACCTTTCGTAAATGTTTCAAAATTAACTCATTGTAGAAATTTGATAGAATTTTAGATGAAAAAAAAAAAAAGTCCCTAAAACGACATGACAATGACCCAAAACATAAATTAAGACTCAAAGACCATCACATTATTCTATTTAACCGCCATACTCATTCTCATGTACTAACTTGCATAGAAAACATCTAACAAATTTCTATTCAAATGGTATTTCTATGTTTGAAACAAATGGCGAAGATGAAGAGTTGTTATAATACATATTTTAGCCAACTAACAACTACAATTTCATTTTCCTTTTTCTTCTTCTTACCTATATTTTGATGTTTGTGTTTGGATTTGGCCCTTTAGATGGGAGCTGGTAATGTTGGAGTTGGAGAATGGCACTTTCCTTGGAGGCTTTGGTAGCAAAAGTTGCTATATTTTCTTATGTTTGTATTTGCTTTGTAAATTCCCTTTTGGATTCTCTCTTTCCCATGATAACCCAATTGTATAGTCTCTTCAAATTTACAATTGCAAATAAAATTCCTATGTTCCTCTCTTTTTTGGGCAAACATTCCATTATATGAAACAACTCTCACTAAACCTTTAATCATCCTTTCTATCATTACCTTCTAATTCCAGAACTTTGATTTCATTATCAGAATGGATGAACTATCATTTACTTTCTCGCTTTGTTCGTAACAACAAAAGGGTCAAAGAAGAGTGTATGTGAGAGGAATGAGACTTTGTTAGAATATACAAAAAGCTTCCTTTTCATGTTAGCATTCTCTGCAAACTTACAGCTGAAAAAGATATCAGCCATCTCATTCATATCTTAGAGATACAACACATTGACTACCCAAATGTAATATTTACATACTCTTAATTGTAACTGTACAGACCGACCATCACTATGGATAATTTTCTGCAATGATGTGTAACAGTCCACTCAGTGTTAATCCATCCAATGCTGAATTGAATGTTCAAAGACATGCCTGCGAGCGAACAATTCCTACCCAACAAAAGAGTCGCCCTGTTAGGGTGTAGTATCAGAAAAATTCAAACACCTTTCGTTGTATGGTACCTCTCCCCGTACAGCAGCCAATTACAGAGAGTTACTTACAGGAACAAGTCCAAGTGCAGATAAATGCAGTTTGAATATCGAAGTTACGCCTCATGTACCGACTTGCGAAGCTTTGTTAACTTATCCCTCCACATGGCTGAAGGGAACAATTATCAATAATAAATACCCTCGTTTGCATGAAATCGATCAGAAACAAAACGTCTAGATAGACATTGTTGCAATAAAAATAAATTGGTCAGCACTTAGCCCCTCCCTACTTATACCTGCATCTTTGTACCGTTCTTCATAAATAGCGATTTTCATATTCTTCAGCATATCGAGTTCCTCGGACAAGAAATCTGGGCCATCTGCAGCACTGAACAAGAAATTATCATTTTTAGATAAGATGTCTATCAAATAAGCCAACGGTGCTTGCACTTATACCAGTCAAGTAAAACATCAAAACATGACTTCCTCTCGTGCAATCTTCCAAACCCGTAACTAACTCTTATCGCATCCTCATAGACAATCTGCTTACTAACAAGTACTGGTATCTGCACATTCGTTAAACAGAAAAATGGCGTGACCGCAAAGTTTCAGTATAAGTAAGAAATTATTATCTGTCATGAAAGGGGGTGAGAGGGTGCAAAGTAAAGCATCCAAATTAGCATATATACTACTGTACTTCATTTTAAACGAAACTAAGTCATTCCAGCAACTTGCATAAGTTCTGCAATGATCTTGACAGTTAATGATAGAATATCTACCTTACACCGATATGCAATATTTAGGGCATCTGAGGGGCGTGCATCCACACTTAACATCTCATTTTCCCCTTCCTGCAGATGAAAATAGTTGTGAGACGGAAAAAAAAATGACATGTATTGAAAACTTCTTAAAATGTATTGGCTAATCGTGACTGAATTTGTAAGAGCTAACCTTTCTCAAGAAGAGCCGCGCAAAGTAAGTGTTCACCACTCTTTCAGTAATTCTCGCTGTGGTAGCCTATGCTCGTAATAACATAATTTTTTTCATAGTTAGCAGAAAAAAAAGTACATTAGAAGTACAAATTATTTATTCAGAAGCCGTGCAAGCTTCTAGATTTACTACTCAATTACATTAAAGAAACAATCAAGGAAGGAACGAATTATAATCATCACTAATCACTGACCACCCAGAATCTAGCTTACAGCAAATAATTTATTAACAATAAAAAAGATGAAGAATTATGTCTCGAATTACACAAAACTTTGGAATATAAGAGACAAATAGGCTAATATTCTTGAACATAACCTTGTCTCATCAGGTACATGGAGTTTCAAACAAAACTAGCAGACCTTTTCCACCTCTTGGTTCTTGTATAGAAAAAATTAAAAAGTTCATGTATATATTTCTTGGTTCTCCCATGCCTAATAGTAGGAAGCAACAATTTATATTTCAAGCAAGTGCATAATCAAAAGCTGAAAACTCCATCCTAGCATCCTTGTCATTCATGCCACGAACTCTCTCCAAGAGAATACTGAACCAATTATAAAATCTAGGCCAACTTGAGCATAACTAATGGATAGGGCACTGGTAAGTTCGATCCCCCACATTGTTGAACTCAGAAATAATAATAAAGGTTGAACATGTATTTATTGGCTAAGTTAGAAGGTAGTTCCATACCTCATAACCAACTTTCACAATTAGGTCTTGTATAAACTGAAAGAGATCCGGGGCCTCCTGTAACAGGATTGTTTGGCAATCAATACCAACAACAAAGTATGAGAAGCCAAAAATATGAATAACAAATACAAAGAAAACCAACCCCATTTTCAATCCCAAGCTGACAATCAATAAGTTTCTCAATAGCATATTCCCCTGCAGACCAAGTCCAAAATATACAGCGTCTTTTCAACAAAATTCATAAGAAAACACAATCCCATCACGACAAAGTTATCGTCCAATATACCTACGACAATTGGCAGTAGAAAGTCTCCATTGCAAGAAATTTTGAGAAACACAGTGGGGCTTCGAAAACGTCTAAAAAACCCCAGTCCAAGTGAATGAGAATTGACACGCGATTCTTTCTGGTTGAAACTCGCGTCCTCTTGAAACCTCTTCTTCCACATTCGATAGTGATAGATAGTCTCTAATAGTCAGAAAAAACCAAAAAAATACGAGAATCAGAAACACCCACAAACCCGATTCGATTTGATCAGCGATTATAACAATCATCAAAGCCCTAAAAAAGGAACCCAAAAAGTAAAACCAAGAACCTGAAACAAGAAACGAAGCCTCGAAATAATCCTGATGGGAATCATCATCACTGTGGGTGGATCTATCACGAGAAGAGTGGCAAGAAATGACGATCGACTTGGGACGGCGAGAGCGAACCGCATTGGGACGCGATCGGAGAAGAGAGAAGTGAAGGGAAGAGGAGGGGCGAGAAGCAGAGGAGTGATCCATGGCTATGGCGGATCCGGGAAAAATGGTGGGAAGACAGAAGTGAAGGGCTAAACCCAGCATTGTAATGAGGGAAAAACAGAGAAAAATGGAAGAAGAAGAAGAAGAAGAAGAAGAAGATGGAGATTGAAGGGGAAAGGAAGTGGGGTTGGCCTGAAAGCGCTTCCTTTTCGCTGTTACAGAAAGAGTTTGTTTCAATCCGCTGAATCGATTTTGGGAGAGGAAGATTTGGAGGAAATGGACAGAGAAAGGAAGATGAGGCAAAATACAAACAAACCCCCCTCCACTTTGAAAACATTATTAATAACATTCCAACTTTTCTTTCAAAGATAATTTTTTTTAAGCTTAAATTATGACTTTCAAATAGGTTATCTCAATCCTACCGAGCTAAGTTCACTTTGGCAATTTTAACTTTCATACAAACATTATTAATCATTTTAATTTAAGTTTAACATTAGTAATTTTACTTGTTATAAATATCATAGGTTAATAATGAATGAAGTCACAATAAATAATCATTAAAGTGAACATAGCTCAACTGTCATCTAAAAATGTTAGTAACTACAAAGTCTTGATTCGAATCCCCCCACCTCCTATTCTACTAAAAAAATCTCATTATAAATAATCAATTATGATTATATGTCCATAATAACCCCTAACAATTTTAGATTAAATTTAGTACAATAACTATGAAGATGGGAATACAACTTCTCACCTCTAAGATAAAAGGTTTTTAACCAATAAAAAAAATTATCTACGTGAATGTTGTAAATCATATAAACAATATCACTTTTTAGAAAGATGTCAATATTAATAATATCATTAAGAAATGGACAATCTTTTATATATAATTGAAGATACTTTATGATTTTGATATATAAGTTGCTACGTTAATTTTTGTTTAACTGGAGAACTCTCTTCAAGATTTTTTCATAATAATTTCAAAATTGAAACGAAACATTTCAAAAAGTTTGGAGACCTAATGAGATTATTCTAAGTTTTTTTTTTTTTTTTTCTTTAACTTACTTATAAATCCAAGTTTACAATCTCAACCGTCAATAATTCTATCCTAAAAAAACTTTAAAAAAATATCTGGAGTGGTCCCATAAATTATTAATTACTTATCTTCTTTTGTGAAAATTAATAATAAATGTATTTTTTAAAAAAGTAATAAATAAACAAATGTATATGCTGATAAGCTTTTATTTCTTAAAATAATTTATTTAGATCGTATCTGTCACCATCAATCATCATATCCACAATGGACACGTCGTCCGGTACCGGCAAAACGATCGGCGTTTGTAGGCTGCCGCAACAACAGTGACCATGAATGAGCTCTGCCGGCGACCTGGGCGAGCTCTGGCGTGGAGAAATCAGCCATGCTTCAGAATGCTAAGATCCTTCTCAACCGATCGGAGTTCTGGGAAGTATCATCGCGATTCATACGATTACTCGAAATTACTGGGGCATTGCAGAACCATCAGAAGCGTTCAAGAACTACATGCTCAGATCATAGTTGAGGGTCAAGACCAAAATGAATTCTTAGCCACGAAGCTAATCGGCAAATACGTAGAGCATGATGAATCGAAAATGGGAATTGCACGGAAGGTGTTTGATAGATTGCTTCAAAGAGATGTGTTCGCGTGGAACGTGGTTATTCAAGGGTATGCGAGTTCGGGTCCGTTTGTTGAAGCCCTCAACCTCTTTGATGAAATGCGAGTCAGTGGCGCACCCACCAATCGGTATACGTTTCCTTTTGTATTGAAGGCATGTGGCGCAATGAAGAACATTGAGAAGGGGAAGATTGTTCATGGGCATGTTTTGAAATCTGGGTTGGACTTGGATTTGTTTGTGGGCAATGCTCTGATTGCGTTTTATGCCAAGTGCCAGGACGTTGAAACTGCTCGTAAAGTGTTTGATGAAATGTCTCTAAGAGACATTGTGAGTTGGAACTCCATGATTTCTGGGTATACTTTGAATGGGAAAGTGGACGATGCTATTATGCTTTTCCGTGCCATGCTGCATGACCAAGCTCAAGCTGCTTGCTCACCTGATCATGCAACTCTTGTTGGGATTCTTCCTGCTTGTGTTACAAAATCTGCTTCCCAAGTTGGCTTCTGGGTTCATTCCTATGTTATAAAGACAGGAATGGTAGTTGAGGCTCCGTTGGGGAGTTGCCTTATTTCAATGTATGGTAACTGTGGTCATGTGAACATTGCAAGAGATGTTTTCGACCGAATTGACAACAAAAACATTATCGTATGGAGTGCAATCATAAGGTGTTATGGAATGCATGGCTTTGCAAATGAGGCATTAAACATGTTCACAAGATTGGAAGAAGTTGGTCTTAAACCAGATGATGTGATCTTCCTGAATTTGTTGTCGACATGTAGTCATACAGGACTTGTTGCAAAAGGCCGCGAGATATATGAAAAAATGGAAGCTTATTGTGTGGAGAGGAAAGAGGAACATTATGCGTGCATGGTGGATCTCTTAGGGAGGGCTGGTTTCTTGGAACAAGCAGTAGAGTTCGTTGAAGGCATGCCAGTTCAGGCGGGGAAAGATGTGTATGGTGCATTGCTCGGTGCTTGTAGGATACATAACAACCTAGAGCTAGCTAAAGAAATTGGGGAGAAGTTGTTCGTGTTAGACCCCGAAAACGCCGGTCGATACGTGATCTTAGCTAGTATGTATGAAGATGCAGGACAGTGGGAAGATGCTGCTAAACTAAGGAAGTTGCTGAGAGATAGGAATATTAGGAAGCCAGTTGGTTGCAGTTCAATAGAGGTAGATAGGATCAATCATGTGTTTGGGAAGGAGGATGAAAATCACCCCTTCACAGAACAGATTTTTGACACATTGGAGAAGCTAGAAAGGATAATGGAGGTAGATTTTGAACCTATTTAATGGAGTTTTGATTTCCCACACATTTGAATGAATGAAGTTTTAAGGACAATTTAATGGACCGTCGACTATGCTTTTATATTTCTTCTTTTTCTAAGAAGTTTCAATTTAAAATTCACAAAATTCAAGACAAAACTACAGTGGTTCGAAAACATCATTTGAAGACAAGTATACTTAACCATCATATTGTTTTCTTCCTGTTAACAATTTTAACTCGAACAATTAGTTTACTAATTGCTAGAGAAATTTTGAAAGAAAAATACAGTTTGACTTCTATTTCTGTCCCTAGCTTTAGTTTAATTTTCATTTCTATTTCTTTAAAATATATATTTTAGTGTTGTTCCATGGGGTGAAAGGCAAAAGCCTTGAGCAAAGAAGTTCAAGTAGTTTTGAATGCTATACTCACTCGTCTTCGAACAAAAAGTAGACTCCAAATAATAATGAAATTGAGCCTTTGATTCCATACCTTAAGCAATTTCAAAAGATACAATAAATTTGCTTAAAAGTTTGCATAAAAATATACTCCTTGGCCAAATGCACTCAATATGAAGATGCAACATTTAAATGTCTCCTTTCTTCCTTGAATTCTTTTTTCTATTTCTATTTTCACCAAAAAGAAAATCATCCATTCGTTTCATCCGCTCAAATAAATCTTTTGAAATATTCGACACAACTTCATATCAAAAGGTTCTCATTATATATAATTTATATTATCATTTTACAAACAATAATCAAAATGATCTCTTTTAATGTTACATAAACTATAGTAAACATAAGTTCCAAGTCAGAAGTACAAGGATCAGAATGTATGAAGTTGAAAAAGCAAGAACTAAAATAGTATTTAAATTTATAGTTTATGGTTGAGAGAGACATCATAATGTAGTCTAAAAAAGGGGATAATATTTTAGAAGAGTTTCTAGCATCATCACACAAGTTACAGGGTTGTTCAAATAATGCTCTACTATTTGGCAAGGTACAAAATTACGAGGAAAGTGTGGCGCTAATTGCAAGGGAATAAGTTCATGCTTGTAATATGTTTAACAAATTCTTCAAAGCAAACAATGAACAAGCTTGGGAAAGCCTAGTTGATATGATATTAATGTGTCCATTCCGAGCAACATGCCTTGGTGTGTTTGGTCGTTTATTTGCCTCTTCCCGTGTGGAGATTTCGAGGGCCTGACATTTACAAATTACCTGCACAATCAGTTCAATTTTACAATGAAGCAAGCAACTACAACATCCTTCAAATCATTTGCTCTTCCAATAAGACAAATGAAAGAACATACAGAGACATCAAGTCTAGCAAAAGGAGGGGTAATGTTTCAATGACCAAAACAAGAACAAAAATTACCTATATAAACCACTGGGTTATGTTGTATAGGCGTCAATTATATATAAAACAAGGACTCTAGTATTCTTCATTATATTTCTTTCTGACTGTATAAAGATACTTCATGTATACACACTTGTCCTCTAAAAAAGAGGCTTTCTAGCGGGACAGCTCAATAATATGTACCCAGCAAAACTTTTTGACGGAATAGCTACTAAGAAACAACGCCCCTTTTTCCAAGTCCATAACCAGAAATGATGACAGGTATCAGAGAAGAGAAATTCACATAAACATCCTGAAGACTAAATATTCAGGAAAACTAAACGAACCAGTTAGCCTCCTTTTTATCATCAGCGATTATCAGGGCTTCAAGAACTTTACCCTCTTCCTTCAAGGATATTTGCTATGAGCCCTCATCATCGATTGTTCCTATCATCCTTTCTACTCCTATCATCCTTGTCGCTTGTTTGTGGAGTGTACTGACTAGTAGATGATGGAGAATACCCAGGAGCAGTAGGTGAGTATCCTGCACTCGGACTGCAAGGAGAAAAAACAATCAGATTCTTGCTAAGAGAAAAGATGTAAATATTTGACTAGTAAGTTTATCTCAGCTAACCTGTATTGTGGAGAACTGGGGCTGTAATCAGGGATGGGTCCTGTATTATATGGACTGAAGAGAGAAAAGGTAAATAATGGGTTAAGGAAATGCAAAGACCAAAACTTGTATCATAATTCAATTGCTTTAGTGCAAAACTCAAAAGTATAGACGATACAAAGGAACCTCCAGAAAAGGGAAAGTAAAAGTTTACCTGCTAGGACTGTAGGTCGGGCTTGATGGAGAATATGCTGGAGAAGTAGGTGAATATGATGGTGACGTAGGGCTGCAAGGTAATACAAGATGCTCAAACTTGTTAGATTCAAGGCATTTAGAAACAAACCAGAAAAACAAGCGTGAATGCAAGGGAAATCCACATTCAGACACTTGAACAGTGCCCAAGATATCTTATCCCAAAAATAATTTAACAATCCACTACCTGTAGTTTGGCGAGGTCGGGCTATATGGACTTGAAGGAGACAACCGTGGACTACTGGGTGAGTATGCCTGTGATGGGCTGTATTTAGCTGATTGAGGATTATAACTAGGTGATGTGGGACTATAGCTAGGAGAAGTGGGGCTATAGCTCGGTGATGTGGGACTATAGCCAGGGGAGGTGGGGCTATATGCTGGAGAGGTGGGGCTGTACGAAGGTGATGTAGGACTGTAAGACGGAGATGTTGGGCTGTAGGAAGGAGACGTGGGACTATAAGAAGGTGATGTTGGGCTGTAGGAGGGTGAAGTTGGGCTGTAGGAGGGTGAAGTTGGGCTGTAGGCAGGGGAAGTGGGACTGTAAGCAGGGGAAGTGGGACTATAAGCAGGGGAAGTGGGGCTGTAGCTTGGGGAAGTGGGGCTGTAGCTTGGTGACGTGGGGCTATAACTAGGAGAGGTGGGGCTGTAACTTGGAGAGGTGGGGCTGTAACTGGGAGAGGTGGGCGAATAAGATGGACTTGTAGGAGAATATGCAGGACTAGTTGGGCTATAACCCGGCGAACTAGGACTGTAAGTCGGAGATGTTGGACTGTAGCCTGGAGAGGTAGGGCTGTATCCCGGAGAAGTAGGACTATAACCAGGAGATGTGGGACTATAGCCAGGGGATGATGGACTGTAGCCTGGAGATGATGGGCTGTAGCCTGGAGATGAAGTAGGAGAGAAAGCCATTCCTCCTACATAGGGTGAAAATTGAGCATCGCTGATAGGTGAAAGGCGGAGATTTGGGCTCAACAAATAATTAGGAGACATCATCCCTTCATGATAAGGAGTTCCTGAGATTGGGGAACGGGAAGGTGTCATGCCAAAATCCAGACCATCAATGTAACTAGGCAGCTGGAGTTCAATAGCATTCTTCAACATCTCATCGTTGAGATACAGAGCACAACCTCCTGTTCCTATGGGGGCCAGCTGACCCAACATTATATTTTCAGTTACACCCCTCAAGTGGTCAGTTTCAGCATATACTGCAGCATCAAGTAAGATATCCACAGTTTCTTCAAATGAGCATCTCATCATTGGTCCAGTATCATTTCGATTAATACCATGACGAGTGATAGCCATCAAGTGGCCACGATAAGTCATGGTGTCACAAAGGATGGCAAGATGTCGGTAATTAACATAAGATCCATCGAAGGATATAACAACACGTAACTCATCTAGGAGAGAACGTCGAACTGCTTCAATCCCAAGAACTTCAATAACTTCAATCAAATGGTTGCTTGTGGTCCTCCTCGCATCAACATCTTCATGACACATAACAGCTAAAAGATTGACACCTTCTGTATCCAACATCCACTCCATCTCTGGCTTAAAACCTTCATTCTCATCAAACTTGTTCACTTTACCACATTTAATGAAAACCTTATTGATGTCTGGTATTCCTCGAAGAGCCATTTCAGTTAGCATATTGCTCTCAATTTTCTTCAAGAACACATCGTCTTCGGCTGATTCATCAGTCAACTCCCCTTTTGGGGCTTCATCATTCATGATACGGATACGAAGTATCAGCTTCTCAGCATTATCATCATTAAATATGCAAGTCAAATCATCATCAAATTCAAGGTTGATCTTCTCGGCAATATTCGCCATGCTTAGTTTCTTATCCACCATCATTTCACGATTCAACTCTATTCGAAGCAACCATGGGGAGATTTTCTCAGGAGCAATTTCTTCATCTGGCATCTCATAGTAGGATTTTACAAAATCAATATCCTCTTCAATAATCGTGCTCATAGGGTCAGGATCATACCATACTTCCGTAGCTTGTGTAACGCTTCTAAGAGTAGTATATTCCAAAGCACATTGAACGGTTTTCGCTCTCTCCTTAGTTTTATTAGCTTCAGGTTTTAGATAGACAGAAAGAGAAGGTGTTTTGATTCTCTTGGCTACATTAATGATTTCCCTCAATCTGGGAACACCAAGAGTGACATTCTTGGCACTGACACCAGCATAATGGAAGGTATTAAGAGTCATCTGAGTAGCCGGCTCTCCAATGGACTGCGCAGCAACACAGCCAATCATTTCACCAGGTGCCACTAGTGACTGAAGGAAGCGTGATTCAATTTCTCCAATAACCCACTCAAATGCTTCACGAGTAAGCCTGTATTCATCCAAAACCCTTTTGCTAGCAAAAGTGCTTCGGAGTAATATATTGAAGAAAAGGGTGGCGTTCTTCTGAGCCTCCACACTTAGAGGATCTTCACCGGGAACAACCTTCAGCCTCTCTTGAAGTTTGTCAATAGCTTCAACAATTTCCATAGGATGCATATCAGAAGCCCTTCGAAAGTCAATCTTGAAAGTCTTTTGTGCATTCTGAATAAGCCTTTTGAGGTTAACTGGCATTGGCCAAGAGTTTTCACCTGTAGTTGCAATTTCTGTACCCAATTGATACCTGTCCGCTTCAAGCTTTTGAACTTCAGCCTCAAACACATTCCGGAATTCTCTGATGGTTTTCAAATCTTCTACATGCTCTGGCAACATGTAATTTGGCTTCCAGTTTTCATCTTCAAACTCATATCTGAAGATCCTCTCAAATTCCTTTTTCTTCATTTTCAAAGAATCTAGTTTCTGAGATTCTATCCAAACAGCGTCCATACCATCTTCACCGTAAAGAAACTGAATAACATCACCCAATGAGTTTCTAACAGTCCCATCATATTTAACCATGATATCCTCCATGGCCTTCACCAGCCTCCTCTGAATGTACCCTGTTTCAGAGGTCTTGACTGCGGTATCAATAAGACCTTCCCTACCACCCATAGCATGAAAAAAAAACTCCTGTGGAGTCAATCCTCGAAGATATGAGTTCTCAACAAAGCCACGACTTTCAGGCCCATAATCATCTTTAGTGAAATGGGGCAATGTTCGATCAATGAAACCAAATGGTATTCGCTTCCCTTCAACATTCTGCTGCCCCACACAAGCAGTCATCTGGGAGATATTAATAAAACTGCCCTTGGATCCTGCAGTAACCATAGCTTTCAGATTGTTACTCTCTGACAAACTTTTTTGCGCACTACTACCAGCATCATCACGAGCCTTATTCAGGACCTGATTCACTTTGTTTTCAAATGAATCCATCATTGTTCGCCCAGGTTCAGGCTCTAAACTCCGTTCTTGTGCTTTCTTGATGAGGTTTTTCACTTCATTTTTAGCTGCAGAGATAGTTTCATTAATTTTCTCCATGGTTGCTGCATCAGCAATTGTATCCCCGATCCCAATGCTAAAAGCATTCTGTAAAAGCCAGTAATTGACAAGCCATTGAGTATGACCCAGAAATTTTCGGGCTGCATCCGGACCAACCTCCTCCCTGAAAATATTTACATGATTGGAAAGGGGACAAAAAGAAAATGAACATTACACAATACAGAAGGCAACTTAAAAGATACATTAAGCACCCTGGTTAAACAAAAGAAAAGTCTCATGAGCAAGTATTATGATACACACCACAAAGAAGAGAAGGGAATATGAGGGCTTATAAAAGCTGGTTTGGAAAGTTTTGGAAAAGCAGTTCCTAAATAGTTAAATGTAAAAGGAAATATAGAACAAGTATCTTAGACTTAATAAATAAATTCTAAAAGAAAAAACATGTGAAATTACAATTTGAGCTCCAGTTTTATAAAAATGATCATAAAAGGCATTTCTGTCAATTATTTTTATAACTGTTAAGTTCCTTCATTTAGGTAACTCAAACAGAAAAACATAACATCTGAAACACTAACCTCCATCTCTAAGGGGCATACCTCCTCAAAGCTGCGTCCAAACAGCAGATTTCTTTTCTTTTTTTTTTTTCTTATTTTAATGTGATAAAGGCATATCCAATTAGTCAAGCAACAAGTCAGAACAGATCTTTTTAAAAATGTAATATGAGTTTAAAAAATGAGTGCAACAACTTTTTTAAGAGATGACAATGATGTGATGATTACAGACCACATCCTGTTGAAAAGCAGCGCATAGCACTATTGCTAATGCATACCAGATAACATGTATAAGACTTCCAGTTGATGTTCCGAGTGCCTTCTTGCAAAGAGTTCCAGAAAGTAGCTCCCCCTTCTCAATCCTAACAAAAGTATCCCCAGGAGTTATGAATCCAGTTTCAGACTCAGAATGCCAGGCAGAAGTTCTCGTGAGATTAATCTGCTTTGGTATGATAAGATTAAAAACTTGCTTTCCCGTCCAGAGAGGTTGTGGCTTTAAAATTGCAGGGGCAGGAATTTTCCCGTCAAAATCTTCCCACCACATCAAGATATTCATGAAAACATCCTGCAAATTTATCGATGCAATTTCATGATCCCAACTTCCAAGTTACAACAAACAAAAATGTTTTGAAGACTAAAAGGGCAAGAGATAACAATCATATTGCTCTCACCTTCGTTATAAAGGTGTCCCTTTTTGTAATTTTACGGCATCCTAATAGAGTATCTTGCACTATACCCATTACAGGACGGTTTGACTGAGGCGACACAATGCATTTAGGAACCATCATAAGTTCCAATACTTCTGCCCTTGTCTCAAACGACTGAGGAACGTGCATATTCATTTCATCACCGTCAAAATCAGCATTGTAAGGTGACGTGACAGATAAATTTAGACGGAAAGTTGAGTAGGGCATAATCTTGATTCTGTGTCCCATAATAGACATTTTATGGAGACTAGGCTGACGATTGAAAAGTACAAAATCTCCATCATTTAAATGACGCTCCACCTAGGATCACAGCAGCAAAAAAAATTAGATAGGAATTATAGAATGCATAAAAATAGTAATTGCATGCATGTTCAGAAAATCTTGCCTTGTACCCAAGCTCCAAATGATGATCACTACTCTTTTTAAGATACCGAAGATCAAGCCTCTGCCCATCATCTCGTATGATGTACTTGGCACCAGTTTTGCCAGGTGGAGGATGGGGACCATATTCAACAAGTTCCTTTAACCTGATTTTCCAAAGAAGAAACCAATCGCAAACAATAAATATTGTGAAAGGGAAAGAATAAAGAAGCAAGCAATGATTTTAAAACATGGACCTCTCTATATTATATGGTGTCACGGTCTCTGGATACGTAAGGTTCAAAGCAATACTCCACGGTACTCCAAGTTCATCAATATTAATTGTTGGATCAGGTGTTATAACAGTTCGTGCTGAAAAATCTACACGTTTTCCCATCAAGTTTCCTCTTATCCGGCCTTCCTTGGCCTTGAGCCTACTACAAATAGATTTAATGGGCCTCCCAGACCTCTGTGTGGCCTATATTAAAGCAGCACAATAATGTAAGAAAATGAATAGTTGGAAAAGACAAAATATAGCTCCAAAAGAGACTTAATACCCTGGGTAGTCCAGGTAACTCATTATCAAAATATGTAGCTATATGAAACTGCAACAGTTGTGCAAACTCTGAAATGATATGTGCCGGAGAACCATTTCTCTCTTGTCTCCTGAGGTTTTCGTTGTGCCTTATAATCATAGCCAACTGATGAGTTAGATCGTCCTGCATTAAGAAATGTCATGTTAAAGATGAAACTAACCACAAAAACAAAATGAATATTTTTGGGAAGCAGTAAACTAAAAAAGAATCAATTAGACATCAGAAAACAAAAGCTGAACAGGCATACCTCACTTCTAGATGAGGTGTCCATCATAACCGACGGTCTCACAGGAGGCGGTGGAATTGGAAGGACTTGCAGAATCATCCAGTCAGGCCGAGCATACTTTGGATTTAGGCCCAAGAGTTTGCAATCCTCATCGGTAATTCTTTTCAGAATGCCAAGAACCTAAAACAATCCATCGATCTTTGACCTTATGAAAGAGGTCCACGCAAAAAAAAATAATAACTACAAAATTAATGTTGATCGGGATTGAAAATGGTCACCCTTTCAGCACTAAGTGTCTGTTTTCTTTCCACAGGTTCAGGCAGCTGCTCCTGATCATCATTTTTCTTCCTTTGAGCCTTGTACTCTGCAGTCATTTTCATACCATCAATTGTGATCTTAGGCTGCTGAGCACCACAGCCACCCCGACTCTTTTTGACTGGTTGATCTGATTCTTGACCTTGAACATCAATTTCATCTCCACCCTCACACTTGGTTTTGTTCTTGCAGGCATCCAGAATCTTTCTAAGCCTGTTCTTGGGATTCTTAATTCGCAATGCTTGTTTAAACTTGGGGTCCTCCTGAAAGATGTTAAACAGATTTCCTGAGGGAAATTGACTATTTCCATACAGAGTATAATAAGTCAATGAGATAATGATCGCTTATACCAATTTCCCATCATCCCAACATCTTATAAGATATATCCCACTTATCTTTTCCACTTTATAACTCTTAAAAGTTGTAACAAACTTATTACATGGTCTAACACCATAAAGTCCTTTCCAATGTAATCCTATGCAGTCTTCCGGAAGCCTTCATAATGAATCGTAGCAACTAGCAAGCAGAAAAAGAAAGGAAAAATATATGTGGAGCGTGATTTTCTAATTTGCTGAAGAATCGAATAAAAGACGAAAAATCCAGAAAACGTCAAATATAATATTAAGAAAGAACCTCATCAACTAGAATCTTTGAGCAATTGAAGCAAACAGAACGCATGATAGTGAGCACGGTCTTCATAAACCCAATATGAAACATTGGCTTGGCAAGCTCGAGGTGCCCAAAGTGCCCAGGGCACTCGGCCATATTTGCAGTGCAAGTTTCACACTTCATTTTCCTGTCGATTGTACCAAGTCGCGGGTCACTCAAACCCGCTACTTTTGGCTTACCCCTCTCTGTAGTTTCACCATGCTCAATCTGTACGACAGACATTTGCCTCTGCAATCCAAAGAATGTACGATTTTAGACACCGAAGGGTGGTTGGTAAAGTTTTTCATTTCTCATTTCTCATTCTCATGTCCAGTTTTGATTTTCGAGAAACCTCTACATTTTGTAATAGATTCTATTTTCCATTTCTCATTTTAAAGAAACGTTGGCGTACAAAAAGAATCTAGTTTCTTATTTCCTATTTCCAATCATTCAAAAGCAGAAACAAATACATCCTTTTGAATATGACATAATAATTTTAAGCTTTTTACTTCAAAAACATATATATACACACTTTCTGTCATTTAAAATTACAACTTTTCAACTTATAATTTGAGAAGATAAACCAAGAATGACCACTAAGAGCAATGCCTTTCAATGTAAAGAAACAATTACCCATCAGTGAATAAAATACAAGAAACAAGAACTAGGAAACAGGAAAGAGAAAAGAGCATTTCCAAGGCCCCCATCTCTACATCCGAGTAATCAAAAACAAGCGGAGCGAGCTGCAGAGACCAAGTTGAACCACTTCCTAAAGTATACCCAGTTCATACAAATGTAAAACATTCCTGACCCCCGAACGACCCCTCAACATTAAAACAGAATCAGACAAAATGAAACAAAATTGAGGAGGTGGATAAAGAATTACAATCTCGTCGGGGCTAAGAATGCCAAACTGAACCATTCGGACTTTGGCAACCTCTGCCGGGGAGTAAGGGAATCGCAAATCCATGGCGATGGAAGTGCTGAAAGAAAGCCCTAAAGCAAGTTGAAGAGATCGAAAACGAAGTTTCGGCTTGTTCAGATAGAAAAAATTGGATTGGAACTTCAAATTTCAGAAATTTTCAATTTGTTTTGCTGTTTTCTTTCTCTCTTTGCTGCTATACTCAAGAGAGATCGACTGTATCTCTCTCCCCCTCTCTCGAAGAAACCCCCTTCGAAGAGAGCTTCAAATCAACCGAGAAACACAGCCCTAGAGGGGTATTTATAGACGAACACGCCCCTGGGGCGGCCCTGCGAAATTACTATCTTAACCATCTGCCTTTTTTCTTTTCTTTTCTTTTCTTTTTGTAAATACCCATTAATACCCTAAATTCGGGGTTCTGTAATTTAAAAAAAAAAAAAAATTAATAATTGTATTGATTTATCTACCATCCAGACTTATATTTGTATTAACTAAACTTATGGCTTGTCATAAGTGAATCAATTTATAATTTTTATTAAAATTACTACTAAAAATTATCCGTACATAGATTTTCACACGTGTGCGAAAATCTTGTTCAAGTGTTGGGGTTGACGAAAATCCTAGTCATGAGTTTGGATTTTATTTTTTTTTTTTTTTTAGTACAATAGGAGTAAGGAATTTTAGTCACATATATCTTGGTCATTAACACATCTATATGCTACTAAATTGACTTGTTCATTAAAGTTTAAAGTTTTAATTGATAAAATTATAAGTCTCTTAGGATCTTTGTTGCAATGGAGCATAATGGAAGGTGCAAATTTGATGTATTTATATAGGAGCTCGATGTTTAAATTGATCATTATTAGTTCAAAATTTTAATTGACACAACATTGAATGTAAATTAATATTTCCTCCATCTTTATCCCAAATTAGTCATACAAATTTTAAAATATTCACATTTATCATTTTGGTTCCTAAACTTTCAAAAATATTTATTTTAGTCATGCACTGTTTAAGTACAATCATTTTGATCATTATCATGTTTAAATTATAACTCGTGTTGCTTGAAACCACCCTCTATTGCACATGTTATTATACATACTCAAAGTTATTCCATTAACTTATTCTCAACAAATAAAAGTAAAGATCAATATGAGTATTTTTCAACGAAGTTTAAAGATAATGTAGATATTTAAATGTTGAGAGAGTAAATATAATGGTTGTGAAAGTTGAAAGACCATAATGTATATTTTGAAAGTAAAAAACAAAAACTAACATATTTGAATGGTAGGGACTAATATAGGATTATGGATCTACAAAGATATATTTTAAACTTATGAATTTATTAGGTCCAATTTTTTTTTTTTTGTGTTGTTTAAATTTTATATACAAAAACAGTTAGATCTAACAACATGACATTATATTTAATAGTTATTTAACAAATAATTGGATGGTAAATTAAAAAAAAAAAAATTACTGTTTGCATGTTTGAAAATGATTTTGAAATGGTGAAAATCACTTTTGTCGTTTTATAAATTATCTTAGAAATGTTTTCGATCACTTCAAATCAATTTTATTGTTATGAAAAGTGGATTTAAAATTAAATATTGAATTGATTTTAAGGGATTAAATGTGTGTTTCAAAGTAATTTTGAACATAACGAATGTAATTTTAATCATTTCAAAATCACTTTCAAACCCACACTAATTCAATCAATTTCGTTCTTCAAAATTCTCCCACTTACCAAACATTGGTCTACCGGTATGAATTTACTATATTCAACATTCATAAGAAAAAATGAGTTGATAAAACAATAGGGATCAACATTATTAAAATAAAAATCAAAGTACTCGGGACTAAAACATTATTTATCCTTTTTATTTTCTAAAGACTTTGTAACAAATTAGTTCTTAAGCTTTAGTCTATCATTACGATTCAATATCGTATGTGGATTTTGATAAGCAACAATTTAGTCTCTATATTTTAAAATATGTAACAATTTAGTGTCTATCACAACAAAACTCGTTAAAATTAAGTATTGATCGTGTGCCAGTAGGCATATTATGGCACAAGTAGATATTGAATGATGAACTCACTGTGTCGCATCTTGTGATGGTGACCTCCTACCAACAACTATATATCAAATATTTGTGACAATCTCTCCAGAGGTAAACAAATTTACATAAATAATATTGTGCATAACACAGACATACACAATGACACAAATTGCGAAAGAACATATGACTTCATAGGTTGTCGTTTGGTTAGCACATTTAGGTGCATTAGTCGATCGTTGTGGGTTCTGGGTCGGGTGGGATTTCATTGACCCAATATGCAACAAAGTTTATTTTATATTCAATTAATTTTTGTTTTAAATGTAACTAATACAAATAAATACAAAAGATGGTCTCGTTGATACATGAGTAGCTATTTAAGAGATTTTATTTTTTTATTTTTTTTAAAAAGGTAAAATTTTAATTGAAAATCATGGGACTAAATTCTAATTTTATCCCAAGCCTCTTATCAGATTTGTAATTTAATCAAAAAATGACTTTTTAACCAATCCTTTAGAAGGGAAGGCCAAAGTGCACAAACTACTCTCAAGCATGATGGTGGTGGCAATTTCACCATCAGGTTTCAATTGTAAATATTTAACCCTCCAACTTACGTAAATGTTAAAATTGAACCCTCAAACTTACGTAAATGTTAAAATTGAACCCTCAAACTTACATATGATTGTAAAATGTTGACCCTCAAACATTTAAAGGTGTTTAGGGCAATGAGTGAAGTTGTGAACTCCTGAAACCCACACTATAAAGAGATAGTTAGACATAAAATTGATGTTTTTATCTTGAGTCCACAAACTCCTCGAGGTAAACAAATAATGGAGTCCACACTTCCCCAACTCTTTAGCCAAACACCTCTCAATGGTAAATGTCCACCCAAAATTTCCCATTGTTGATAACAAAAAGGAGCATGTCGAGGTTCATTCAATTTATCTATTCAGGAAAGTTTTAGGGTCTAATTCTGACAATGGTGTATTTATAGTTAAAAGTTTGAAGGTAAAATTGCAATCACCGTCATACTAAGTTAGTTTTAACTATTTTTAAAAAAGAAAACAAAAAAAGAAAACAAAAATCCGGCAAAGAACAAGAACAAGAGCTGTAATTTGGAGCAGTACAAAAGTCCAGTTCCCAATTCGTATCGATGACGACGACTTTGTATCAATTAACCTTCCTTCAATCTTCGTTTCTTCAAACTTGGGGAATACGGTCGAACAATCCCACTTCTTATTCTTAGCGATTCAAACCCAGTTACAAAATCTCTCTCCCTTTCTCTCCTCGAAGCTTCTGAATTTCTCATCAACCATGGCTTCCATCTATTCCTGTACAGAATGCGGAACAAATCTGAATCTGAATTCCACTCATCTCTTCCCGCCGGATTTCTATTTCGAGGCCGGAAACAAGGGCACCCTTTCCTTTTCCTTCATCGACTCCACCAAGTTCAGGCTCGAGAAAGAGGACAAGCTCCGACCATTCTTCGAGACCCTCAACTATTGGGGAATCCAGCGCAAACGGACCAAGCTCAAGTGCAATTCCTGTGGCCATCTCGTCGGTTATATTTACGACGATGGGCCTCCTCTTACCGACAGTCCAGGTCAGTACCACTTCGGACCTAGCCAGGTTATTCCCCGAGCTCCCAGGTACAGATTCAAGATCAAGGCTCTCCGGATTACCTCATAGAGTTGAAACATTTTGATTATCGCACACTAGGGTTTGAAAGTTCTAAGAATTGTTTCTGTTTTTCAACTTTTGCATGGTTGATGGGTGTCTGTTTTTGCCATGGGGTTTGTAAATATTGTCTATATCGTCAATACACACTACTGTACAAATATGTTGAACTTCAATAGAATGCTTGGGAAATATTCTGTTCATTTTATTGCTTTTGATTGATATAGGAATAAAAAGCCCTTTTCTGGTACTTTGCTATTGCCACCATCTGTTCATTCTTTATCACTATGTAATGTTCTTTGTCACTTGTCTTCTTCCCCATTTTATCAGCCCTTTGAATCCTTTAACATTCACACGAGCTGGAAAACAAAAAGGAAATTTTCTTCATATCCTGGATGGATGCTTGTAACTTTTGTGTAGAAACGTGGAGAACCTGATTCTTGTAATTTACATTAAGAAGAGACATGCCCTGACCATCCAAGCTGGCCTTGTTAATGACTCAGTCTTGTGTGCTGATCAAATTTCTTATCACATAATGTAGAATTCCTCCATGATCAAAATAAGTGAGCTCAACCTGCATCCATTTTAACCAATGTCTGAATTTTCCTAATCTTAACAAGGCCAAGATTTTGATGATAATGATATAAGCAAGTTGATCTGAAATACCTCTGTGTCAAATCTTAGCGTGCATTGAAAGGACTTCCTATTTTCAGCTTCTTCTGTTCTCACAGTTATATCCTGAAATGGCTTGAGATCCTTGATGCTGTTTGGAATTTCAATATTATAGCGTTCTCGACCAGTCAGTCCAAGAGATTCGGCATCTTCTCCTTGCTTAAAGCAGAGAGGAATTACTCCCATTCCCACCAAATTACTGCGATGAGTATGCTCAAAGCTTTTAGCAATCACTGCTTTTACTCCCTGTCACCAAATAAAATACTTTAGCTATCACTAGAAAAAGCAAATACAAATGCTCAATTGAATACAAAAGTTGTTGGAAACTTACGAGAAGCATTGGTCCTTTAGCAGCCCAATCCCGGGAACTCCCACTTCCATAATCAGCTCCCGCAAGAACAATGGCATCATGACCCTCACTCTTGTATCTCTGTTAATTCAGTATTGAGTTAAGAGTAAAATATACCCATCAACTTAATTGACTGAAAAGAGGATAAAAGGAAACAAACAACAGACTTCTTGCTGAAGATGAAGGAAAGATATCTGTACCATGGCAACATCAAAGATGGAAAGCTTCTCTCCAGTGGGGAAGTGTATGGTTTTAGGTCCAACCTCTCCATTTAATAGTTTATTGACAAGTCTTATATTGGCAAAAGTACCACGGATCATCACCTCATGGTTTCCCCGACGACTGCCGTAAGAGTTGAAGTCTTTGCGATTAACCCCGTGGTCCATTAGGTATCTGGCAGCTGGGCTGTCTTTGTGTATGCTGCCAGATGGTGAGATATGGTCTGTCGTAATGCTGTCTTCTAAGCTGAGCAAACAATAAGCATGCTTCACTCCATGAGGTCCAGGAGGAGTCATAGTCATGTCTTTGAAGAAAGGGGGTTTTAGTATATAAGTTGATGATGGGTCCCAATTGTACAAAGTTCCAGGAGGCACAACTAATTGATTCCACATCGAGTTTCCTTGGTTGATTGCTTTGTATACTTCTTGAAACATATTGGGCAAGACATTTGATTCTACAACCTATCGTGAAAAACAAAATGGAAAATATTTGCAAGGATTCGAACCTGAGTTATGAACAGTTCCAAGTGAACCTAATCCCGTTTAACATTCTTCAGCATTGTGGGTTTGCAAACTTACATGTGCTGTTTCTTCACTTGACGGCCAAATATCCCTGAGAAATATCTTCTTTCCTTCCTTTCCAACTCCAATAGGTTCTTTCTCAAAATCAAAGTTCACCTATTGCAGCAGTAGTTCAATATCAACTAGTTAAATACAATAAAAGTCATCTAGTTTTTTTAGGACGAGAATGCTCCTCTTTTCAATATCTCTCGGGGTCATTTTTAATGGTGTAGTCAACCTTAAAAAAAACACAGAGATCAGAAGTTGAGTTGGATGTTATTTGATTTGCAATTTGAAATATCATATTTTTTTCTACGAAATGACTTTAGACCATCTAAACCTTACCGTGCCAGCAAGAGCATAGGCAACCACGAGGGGAGGAGAGGCAAGATAATTGGCCCTTGTCAAAGGGTGTACACGACCCTCAAAGTTCCTGTTTCCAGACAGAACAGCTGCTGCTACCATATCTGCAAATATACAACATTAGTGATTCAATTGCTTACCTGAGCTAGAGAGGCTAAAGGGTACAAGCGGGAACAATTGAACTTTACCATTTTCAGAAATTGCAGAGGCCACTTCTTCATCTAGATCGCCTGAATTACCAATGCATGTTGTGCATCCATAACCAACAGTATTGAACCCCAGCTGATCTAAATACTTCTGCAATCCACTGCAGAAATGCAATTCTTGACTTGAGAAATATAACCTCCATACAGCAATAACAACAAGAAAGGACAGAAAAACTCTCAATCGAAGTATAATTGAATTATAATGGTTCATTCTATGTTGAATTTGTTGATTCAATTTTTATTTCTCATTTAACAACGGAAGCATTTGGAGAGTTTGATAGTGGCACCTCTTTTCCAAGTATTTGGTTACCACTCTTGAACCTGGAGCAAGACTGGTCTTTATCCAAGGCTTAACCTGTGCAGAAGGTCAAATATCAATGGTGTGTTTGGGAATATATTTAATAAAATGTTTCATTTTGTTTGTCATTGTTCTCCTGAAATGAATTATTGATGCACAGGCAACGCAAGGAGGTAGAAACAAGGGAATAACTTGCACACCTCTAAACCAAGTTCACAAGCTTTCTTGGCAACCAAAGCAGCTCCAAGCATTATACTAGGATTGGAGGTATTGGTGCAGCTAGTAATAGCTGCTATTACAACATCACCATGCCTAAGCTCAGCTGTTGTTCCATGAAAACTGAACTCCACAACCTTAGTTTGTGATTCCTTTGGTATAGCGAAGCCCTGCACAACCAATTATTTCAGAAGCATGTACAGCTCAAGACAGCATTAGAAAGGAAAAACTTCCTATCTGAAAGATAAATGAAAGTTGTTAAACCTTAAATCCAACCCTATTGTTTAGACATGACTTCCAATCTGCTTTCATTTCTTGCAAAGGGACCCGATCATGTGGCCTGTGAAGCATTACATCCCCAGAGGAAGATCATGAATTATGAATAGATCATACTGTCAGACAGACAGTTGAAGCAGAAAAGGACAATATTATGGGATATCTTTCCAACTTCCGGGGTTGAAGTCTATTTTCCTTCGGTATCTAATAGAGCATCATAATTTTCAGAATTTAAAGTTATGATCTTTTCAGAATTTAAAGTTATAGATCATAACGTGAAATAAAAGAGATTTCATTTTGATATTGATGGTATACTCAACTGGAAATGAGATCTGTTAGAATCTAATACTTCCATTTTTGGGTTTGTCATGAAAATGAAGTCTACGTTGGGAAGAACCTGAAACTGTACCTTTTAGGGCCAGAAACACATGGTTCGACGTCCTGAAGATTGAGCTCGAGATGAGAGGAGTAAACTCTCTCTTCCAGTTGCTGCTTCAATCAGTAAACTAGTATCAATTTAAATAAGACAATCTATTAGATTGTGTAAAGTTAGAAATTAAGTTCTTGACTTACCTCATTATAGTCCACAAACATTTTATTAGCTCTCAAGTAAGACTCTATCATACGAATCTAAATAAAAACTTTACTTCAGTCATAATTAACATATTAAGTGCAATGAACACCCCCCCCCCCCCCCCCCCCCCCCCAC
>QLSR01000333.1:507190-548308 GCA_031780015.1 Citrullus colocynthis
CCCCCCCCCCCCCCCCCTCCAAGAGTAAATAGTTGACTAACAGTTTCATCAGTTCTGCCAGTGAGTTTCAGATACTGCAAAGTGACATGATCAACAGGGAAGAAACCCATTGTTGCACCATAGTCAGGAGACATATTACCAATGGTGGCTCTGTCAGCTAATGAAAGTTCACTCATGCCTTCTCCTGCAAAAGAAAATAACAGGTTTCTTTTTACCTTTTTCCTTTATTGTTTTTTTGTTTTCTGATGAATTAGAATGACTAATAATTTTGAAGAGCCAACAATGATGTAAGAAGATGAAGATTACCATAGAACTCGACAAATTTTCCAACAACCCCATGTTTTCTGAGCATTTCAGTTACAGTCAAGACCAAGTCAGTGGCTGTCACACCATCTCTCAGTTTTCCTTTCAACTTGAATCCAACTACCCCAGGCAAGACCATGCTCATGGGCTGCACAAGTAATAGCGTAAGACAGTTCTATTTATTCAAGATGTATTTAATAACACTTTTTTTTAATAAGAGACGTACCTTTTTGGTGAAAAAAATTGGAAAAAGAGATTAATGCACAAAGGTTACAAATTCCAAAAGAAGTAAAAAGGAACAAAACGAGAACAAAAAAATAATGGTGATTAAATGAGAGCTTATTTATTTATTTTGAGGGGTGGGTTGAACTTTGAAGTATTTGCTCATAATTGTCCCGACCCAACTACCCTAGCCATGTGAGCCATTACTTGTAAAACCTATATTTGGAATTGCTTATTCAACCTACTCAAAATTTGTAATTAATGTTCAAAAAATGACTCACATCTAAGGAGAGGATCTTCAACCTGTCCAATCGTTTGTACCATACCCTTAACACGTTTAGTTTGCAAAGAACAATTCAAATCTAATGCTCTCTTTCTTTGACTTTTAATATAAAATTAGGAAAAATAGAAAATTAGGAAAACTAAATAAAAATTCAGGCGATCTTAATCAATTACACACAATAGAAGTAAATGCAAACTGCATATAAAGCAAGGAATTGAATTGAATTTTTAAAAAAATAATAAAAAATAAATAAAAAATAAAAAATAAACACCTGGCCAAGCATTGCAGCTTCTGCCTCTATCCCACCAACTCCCCAGCCAGCAACACCCAACCCATTAATCATGGTGGTGTGTGAATCTGTCCCTATAACACTGTCTGGATAAAGCATTCCTTCTCTGTTGAACACAACTCTCCCAAGATGTTCTAGATTAACCTGCAAATTCATGCCCAAACAACCTTCTAATTACATCCTTCGTTACGGGTATTCATGGATTAGATTGAGTTGGATGAACAAAATTCCCGAGCTAACCCAAGTGCTTGGATTGAACCAATTCAATGAAACCATGAACAACCCAACTTGAAAGAGTTTCTAAGTCAACCTAACTAATCTCGTTCAAACTGAGTTTGTTTTTTTTTTTTTTTAATTGATCAAGGTAGTGTTTATAGTACCTGATGGACTATTCCTGACCCAGGAGGAACAATGAGCATGTTGTGGAATGCATTGGATCCCCATTTGAGGAAAGCAAATCTTTCTTTGTTTCTATGGAACTCAAGCTCCATATTGGCCTCCATAGCCTTTTCTGATCTTGCCATGTCAACCTCTACTGAGTGGTCAATCACAAGATCTACAGGAATCTGCATTATCCAAGGACAAGTTTACATATATAAATCAAATTTTAAATTTATTATGGATATATTTCGATAGACCCTTAAAGGACTAAAAACAGTTCTTACCTCTCATCTTTATGTTTGTACTATAACTTAAAAACACATTTACTGATCTCTCTTTTTGTACTCTTTCATTATTCATTCTTCGATTACACATTTACTGTTTCACTATATAAAAACATACTTTTTCTCACTATATCTCTTTTTCGTTTGCTTATTAGATATGAACATGGTTCACTCACTAATGGTTTTTGTTTTTAGATGAATATATGGGGCAGGGGATTTGAACTTCCGACCTAGACTCGAAGGTGTAAGCGTTAACCAATTGGGTTATACTTAGGTTTGTCGCTCACCGATGGATTAACCTTGTTGGAGTCGCCACGAATGTTGTTGACTGCATCTCTCATGCAAGCAAGATCAATAACAGCAGGCACTCCGGTGAAATCCTGATCACCGTCAATCAATTCGAATTCTTCATAACCTCATAAACTTACAACCTCAATTGATCTATTGGCTACACTGTTAATTCACCTGAAGCAGGACTCTAGCCGGCTTAAATGGAATTTCAACCTGTCTGGGACAAGTCTTTTCCCAATCAAGAATCTTCTCAACATCTTCAGATTTCACCTGAAATTCATCGCAATTGCGTATTGCCGATTCCAGAAGCACTCTAATTGAAAATGGTAGCCTCTCTGCAATGCAACACAGCATACCCAGATTTAGACTTACTTAATTTGTCTATATTGTAAGCCTCTATTTGAAATGACTTTTCAAACCCTTAAAACATCATTCCAAATCGACTTGACAAATTCACAAATCATACAGGATTATAGTTCTTCTTTTCTGAAATAGAGGTGAGTGAAGTTTCAGTTGTAAATCCTACTTCTAGTAGTTACTATAGTAGTAATAGAAATTTTGTCAAAACTTTCTTGTTTTCAAGGCTGGAAAGGATAGTACTTGGTTAAGGTTCTGATATGACATGTAATGTAATGCAGGTGGATTTGATAGAAATGGAAAAAGGAAGGGACAAAGGCTGACCAATTCGAGGATCTTGTAGAAGAGGCAAAGAGAAATATGAGGCCAAGTGACCACCTTCTGGCTTCTCAAGCTTGTTTATTAGTCTGTTGAATGGATTTTCCAGTCCTTTCATGACTTGAAGATTGAGAGAAAAAAAAAAACAAAAACAGAGACAAAGATCTCAGAGGAAGAGGCTGCTTCTGTTGGCGGTGAAGCCAAGCCTCCTAGTCTTACCCAATTCACTTAGCGGTTGTTTTGTCTATACATTCTAAGTTCCCACATGTCCATCTTTTAACACCACTACTGAAGTATTAAACGAATAGTTCTCAACTTGGACATTTGCATCCTTTTAAAAATTGCAATATTATATCGTTCTTGACGTTTTATTAGCGTTTCAAAGTTCTAAGCATATGACGATGATTGGAATGGGTTTAGTGGTGTCTGGTGTCCGAGTCTGAATTTATGTTCTAGGTCATCGTCATATTGATTTAAGTCTCAACTTTTTTATAACATTTTAACTATTTCTTTCAATGTGAGTTTTGAAACTTTAATAAAAAAAATCAAAATCAAAGATGGTTTCACAACATCTAAACGAATGTAAGTGTTTTTAAAATATGGCAAGGCTGAAGGAGGAAAAATTTAGGTTTGGATCAACTAAAGATTACAGTATTTTAAAAAAAAACTCATTTTTATTTAAATGATTTTATACTCTTTTGATAAACACTCTATTTTTTTTTCAAAATTACTTATTTTTTAAATTAAACACTTAAAAATGTATTTCAAACACACCCATAGCCTCCATCTTTTTTTCTTTCTTTCATTTTAAACTCAAATGAGCAGAGACTTGAAATATTGACTATTACATTATTTAATTTATTTTTAATTGCATCAAATTTGACTCCTAAGTGTAGGAATTTCTACCCGTTGTTTAATTTCACTAATTCAGTTACTAATTAACAAAAACAATACAAAAATATCAATAAAAGTTCATTAATTTGAATTATAGCAAGTTTTGCACAAATTTTAGGTGGAACTAATACAAAAATTAACTATTGAATAAACTTCATCAAAACTTATAAATTTGAAAATATATATAGCTCATCATCTCTCTTTGAAATCCAAATAATTTTGTACCACACGTATTTTCTAAACTTAATTGTATGCATATAAACATATATTTTTAAACAATATTTTGGAATCAAAATTTGGATTCACTTTTTAAATTATAAATTTAAAATTGAAGCACTTATGTTCGAGATAAAATTTGATTAAGTTGAAAGCTTTGAATGAAAATTGATATAAATTTGGTTTTTAGATTTTTGTTTTAGAAAATTAGGACTATAAACATTTCTTCCATTTATAAATTTTTTATCTACTTTTTACCTATGTTTTTCAAAAACTAAGCCTAATTTTAAAATTAAAAAAAAAAAGTTTTTAAAAACTTGTTTTTTTTCTAAAATGTAGTTGAGAACTCAACTCTTCCACTTAAAAAAGATGCGAATCATTGTAAAAAATTGAGATGAAAGAAACTTAATTTTCAAAAACAAAAAACTAAATACAAAATGGTAACAAAAAGATAACTTAGATTTTAAGTCTTCAAATCTTTGAAAATGAAAGCTTAAAAAAGGCTTCAATTTTATATCTCCAAAGAGTTTAAGTGGTTTTAGAAATATCTGTTTTATCGATATTTTCATTGACATTTTGATACTTTGGTGCAAACAAGATATTTATCTACATGTTTTTATCGGGAGAAAGAGAGATTGAGAGTTAAGATACCATTTTGGTTCTTATAGTTTAATTTTAGTCTTTATGTTTTCAATCATTCAATTTTAGCTCATGTACCTTAAATAAATCTTAAATTTAGTCTTTCATTTTTTTTTTTTTAACAGAAATCGGTAAGATTGTACTAATAATTTTGTGAAAATGTTACGAAAATTTATAGTAAAAATCGCCATGGATAACCAATGTTTAAAAAATCAATAATAAATTAGTTGTGGACTAAAATTTTAGATTTATTAAAAATACGTAGCATAAGACTAAAATTGTCAAAAAATTAGGGTCAAAAATGGTATTTTAACGAAGATTGAAATAGTCATAGGCCGTACGGTAGCCAATGTGGAATAGGTCCGGAAAGAGGGATAAAAACGGCGTCGTTTGATGGGAATTTTGTCAAAAAGGAAGATTAAAAAAATGTCAAATATTTTGAAAATCGAAAATTCAAATTAATGCAACCAAATTCCTTAAATTTATTTCATTGTCACTACTAGAAATATTCAATCAAAACCAAAGTATTAATAACATGTCTTCATTTCATATAGTCTTTTTTCATGCATTTCACAACTACAATAAGCTTTGTCAAAATTACAAATGTCTTTCTCTTCTACCCTTTCTTCACCTCCAATATATTTATATGGTTCTCAAACAATTCAACAAAGTTCGAGAGACTTCCAAGAAATGCACTTCTCCAGCGATATAAATTTTAGGTTAAATTACAAATTTAGTCTCTGATATTTCAGATTTGCGTCTATCTAGTCTCTAGATTTTAAAAAATGATTAGTTAATCCTTTGAAATTTCAAGTTTGTGTCTAGTGTATCTCTCAAATTTTTAATTTTGTTTCTAATAAGTTCTTGCCTTATTCAACTTTTTTTTTCGAAATTTACAAATTGCTAAAAACAAAATTAAAAGTTTAAGGTACTGTTAGACATTAAAATTAATTTGATATCTAGTGGAATATCAATGAATTTTTTAAAGTTTTTAACTACTATGATAAGAATCTATTTGACACAAAATTGAAAATTCAAGAACCAAATAGACAAAAACTTGAAAGTTCCAAGACTAAATTTGTGATTCAATCTAAAATTAAAAGTATGGCTCTTTAACTTTCATACTTATGTTTATTTGACCACTAAACTTTCAATCGTATCTAATGGTAGGACCTTAAATTATCAATTTTTTGTTTGATAGGTCTATATTATATTTAAAAAAATTTAAAACTTAATTGATCTACTAGATATAAATTTATATTTTGCGTGCACTGAAATCATTTTTTGTTGTTTATCTAATACTTTTGGATTCTAAAAAGATATTAAATGAGTTAGAGACTTATTAGACACAAAATTAAAAAAGCAAGTACCTTCCATTAAAGTTATGTATAAAAATTTATTAGAAATTTTTAAAAATTGAAGGACCAAATAGAAACAAATTTAATTTAATATTTAAAAACATGAAGATAGGGATGGGTTTTTTAAAAGTTGGGGGCCAAAAGTAATTTTCAAACCTCATCTTAAAAATTAATAATTAGAAGAAAGATGTTTTGGGAAGAAATTTGTAGTACCATTAAATTTGGTTATAATGAAATAAATGAAGAAAATATTTTCCACCAAGAAAGAAAGCGTGTGGGAATTGGGAAATACTATTCTAATTGAACTAATTTTTCAAACATCTAACTTTAATTTGATTTAATTTCCTCTAAAGTCAATTCCATACCTAATTTATAATCCTCAATAGGAACAATTATTAAATTTGAATATATCATTAAAAATATCTGAAATTAGAGTCCCTAATAAATATCAATTCCCAATTTTAGTTTCCTTTTCAAGGAAAAAAAGAACTAACTCACCTAACATTCTATAATCAAACAATGGCATCTTCTAGTAATGAAAATTTTCAATATATTGTCATTTCAAAAAAGAAAAAAAAAATCAATATATCGTAGAATGTTGTAAAATTAAGGAGCAAAATGACATAACAATGGGAGCACGAAAATCGAGAAATTATAATATTAAAATAATTAAATAATATAAAATTAATTAAAATAACCAAATTAAATAAAATAAACTAAAATTAAAAAAAAAAAGTGGGATTTTATGGAAAATGAAATGTCAAATTTCATCGATCTTTTCTCTCATTTTCTCTACAATGTGTGTATTACAATATACATGTTTATTTATAGGCAATTTGACAAGTAGGTAGTGACATTTCATAGTCATTAAGGATGTGTCTTTAAGACACACATGACCTTTAGCCACTAAACTTGGCTACATAATTGACATCTATTTATAGATATAATATAGAATATGAAATCATGGCCAAGCTCCACTCTTTTTATATATATATAAACTTTAGATGAAAGTTTTAGAATTTTATTAAACATAAAATTTGAATTAATAGCAAACTTATCAATTGATTTTCAAAATTTTTAAAAATTTTAGACAAAAAAAAAATTGAAATTTTAGGTGCTTATAGTTTAGGGATCAAATAGACACAAGTTTTAAAATTAGGTTTTTTTTTCCTTGACAAAAAGTAAACATGAAATTGAACCTTATTTATTGATTATATTGTTATCTGTAGGTATTTACAAGGATTTATTGTATTTTAAAGGAAAAATCAAAATTGAGCCTAACTCAACTGATGCGTAATACGTGTTAGCGACAAAGAGATATGTGGTTAAATCTCTCATTTTTTATGTACTAAAATTATTGCATTTAGGCCAAACTGAGCATAGCATATTAGTGACCACGAATTTGTGATTCAAACATCTCCCCCAATTGTACTAAAAAATATTATATTTGAAAAAAAAATAATACAATTATTTTAAATAGTAATGGAAAAAAGAATAAGGGAAAAGAACTAAGAGACCCGAAAAAGAAAAAGATATACATAAAAAATAAATAAGAATTGTTGGAAGAATGAAAAAAGAAAATGACAAAAAGAGAATCTAAAATTAGAAAGAAAGAAAAAGAATAAATATAAATATAAATATAAATAAAATGTTGATATGTATTAAACGTAGGTTGTGATTTTGAAGGCAAAATAGTCATTATAAAAAACTTTAAGGCCAAAGAGAGAAGTTAAGAATTCTCTCCTCATAACCCCTTTTATGTTTTTAACACTAACATAGTATATTTTTTTTTTTTCTTTTTACCTTAATAAGGCTAAAATTCGAAATCAATTGTATTATGGACCGAACATATTATAAGTTTTTTTTTTTTAAAAAAAAAACAACAAGTGGGATAGTAAATTAAAACATAACTTTAACCTTACATGAGATGTATTAGTGACGCGGAAGTTAAGTACTAAATAAAGTAGAATAATAATGTTTATTTAGCTAAATTATGCAAAATTTCCATCCACTCTGATTATTGTTTCAATAATAATAGTTTTAAAAAGTTTATTAATATCTTGATTTGTAAATCAATTTAAAAATTTAGTGATTCAATGCAAATTCTACCATTTGAAACTAAGCTAAATATTTTGGAGTAACCTTATGATAGTGAAACTAACCAAACCATTTTTTAGAAATTTTCAAAAATTGACTTAATTGTTAAAATGTTAAGCGAATTTTACTACATTTTAATTCTTTTTCTAAAAAAATAAAATAAAAAAAAATTAAAAACAACGTTATTTTATCTACTTACCACCTTCTTTATACATTGTTGTTAATATTTCAATAGCGTATTTCGTCACATCCTACGGATGAAAATGAGATTTTAAAAGTTAAAAGAATATTGATGAAATTCTTTCAAGTTTGTGATATTATTGAAACAATACCGATATTTTATATAATTTAGACTTTCTATTTAAACCATATCCCATAATTATAGTATAAAGGGATTTCTTTTGAAAAATAAAAATAAAGAGTATTTATTTACTTATATTTTATGTATTCCAAAAGAATAGAATGTTTATGTGTTAAGTATGGGCAAAAGTTAAATCCTTTTACTTGGATGGAAGCATTGACATCAGTAAAATATAAGATTTGATAGTTCTTTAGGTTTTGTTTAGTAATTATTTCGTTTTTTTTTTTAAATTAAGTTTAATTCATTCTAATTTCTTATAATGATTTGCATATTTTTTAGCCAAATTCCAAAAATAAGAATAAATTTTTAAAAGTTATATTTTTTAATTTTCAAAATTTGATTTGATATTTTAAACCATCGGTAAAAAATAGATAACAAAGAAAGAAATTTGAAAGGGAAAGTAGTCCATGTAAGTTTAATTTTAAAAAACAAAAAATAAAAAATTAAATATTATTAGACGAAACTTTAATTTTTAGTTTTAATTTTATTTATAAATAGTACTTTTATTTATAGTTTTCCTACTTTATTATTATTATTATTTTTTAAAAAAAAAACATTCAAATTTGAAAACTAAAATTATGGGTCATAAACATTTTCCCCCATATTCTTCTTTTTAAATCTTAGATTAGATGGGAGGATTCCATTGTGATTTAGCGAACTTAAACCGAATTGAAAATAAGGTTTATTAAGAAATCCATCTATATAGCTTTAATTATAACGTGACCATATTATAATTTGACTATTAAATTTTAATGGACAATATAATTCAAAGAATAAGGATTTAAGAAAAAAGCATAAAAGGCAACAAAAATTATGCATCACCAAAAACCCCCCACAGCCTCAAAATCTCCGAAAGATTAAATATAAATCACAATCCAAATCCCCAAAAGTAAGAATTTAAAATTAAAAAAAAAAAAAAAAAATTGGAGGAAATTGGTGACGGTCGACCCACTTGATCGGCGGTAGATTTGTGGAGGAGGAGACGAAAACGAAGGGCATTGGTATGGCGATCTCAAATTGTGTTTGTTTTTTAAAGGCATTATATAAGATCAATCTGGAAATGTCATTGCAAATTGCTGCGATTTTGTTGTGGACCAATTAATTACCCTCAACTACACGTTGAATCGAAGATTTGTCATAAGAAATCATACGAACCCAACCAACCCTTTTTCTTCTTCTTTTACCTTTAACCTTTTCTTTCTCCATCCTTTTCAATCCAATCCCCTTTGATTTATTATCCCTAAACCCCTTTTAATTTCGACCCAGAACAAAACTCAGCTTTAAATGCGACTTGGTTGATGCCCCCTTCCCTTTCCCTTTCCCCTTCTTCTTCTTCTTCTTCTTCTTAAGCGTTAAGTTTTTTCCCCTTTCTTTCCAACCCCCAATCTTCTTTCCTTCAAAATCCATTTTCGATTCTTGATTTTGGACCGACCCTTTTCATTTCAATGGATTTCATAGCCAACCCTTTTCGCTTTTCTTCATCGTCATCACCTTCCTTTGGGAATCTCTTTGAGAGAGTTAGAGAAATTTGCTGCTATGCGGTTTCTGCGATTCTTGGCAACATCTTGTCTGCGATCTTCACTTTCTTCTTCGCTCTAGGTTTGTTTCTCATTGATCTTGTGCAATTCTTCGTATCATTTTTGTGTTTGTGAACTGTTTGTTTGTGTGTTTTTGCGTGTGTTTTTCCCTTTCTCTGTAACTCTTCCTCTTCTTCTTCTTCTTCATCCCTTCAATTTGTGATAATCATATGAATGAATGGAAACAAACTGGATTATTGGATTTGCCCCAAAAGAGAAGAAGAGAAAACAGGGTCTGGTAATTGTTTGGGTTTGAAGGAAATGAAATTGTTCTTTGTTGCTTTTGGCAGTGGGGACTTTGCTTGGAGCCATGACTGGAGCATTGATTGGCCAAGAAACAGAGAGTGGGTTTGTTAGAGGAGCTGCTGTTGGGGCAATTTCTGGAGCTGTTTTCTCTATTGAAGTCTTTGAATCTTCTTTGGTTCTTTGGCAATCAGATGAATCAGGGATAGGCTGTCTCCTTTATCTGGTGAGCAAACTTTGTATCCTAATCTTTTGATGATTTGAGCCCACATATCAATCTAAATGCTTTTAGCTTCAGTTCTATTAATCGCTATTTGTCTTTTAGCTCTGTTTCCGATCTGGGAAACGGCTTCTCTGGTTATCCAACATCATTTTTGTTTGTAATTATGTGTAGATTGATGTCATTGCTAGCCTCCTCAGTGGACGTCTAGTTCGAGAACGCATCGGTCCGGCAATATTGAGCGCAGTTCAAAGTCAGGTAGCTTTGCAATGCCATTGATTGTGGTTGGTGAATTGTATAGTTCTAGCTTCATGTAAAATGATGAAACTCATGTTTTGGTTCTGATGTGTATTAGATGGGTGCTTCAGAGACAAACTTTGATGACATCCCGAACATCTTTGACACCAGCAGTGTGAAAGGATTGCCTGGGGACTCGGTCGAGAAAATTCCCAAGATCGTAGTATCTAAGAACAATAGTGTAGATGCTTATGGCGAGAGAGTCTGTTGTTCTGTTTGCCTTCAGGTTAGGCTCTATCTTTTCAATCTTTATATCGATCGTTCTTGTAGGAACACGGACGAAATGGTTGCTTAATTGTATTTTTGGCTCTGATTTTCTCAGGACTTTCAGCTTGGAGAGACTGTAAGAAGCTTGCCATATTGCCATCACATGTTCCATTTGCCCTGCATTGATAAATGGCTGCTTACTCATGGCTCTTGCCCTCTATGCAGAAGGGATCTGTAATATTTTTCCACTCACCGCTATGTTAACTTGCCCTTGTAAATTAAAAAAAAAAAAAAAAAAGTCAGAGAAAATTTCCTTATTTTTCTCTAAAACTCGAGTTAGATCATTGCTTCAGTAGTTCGAACAGGGGCATTCGGAGCATACTGTGGCAATCGATCATCACTGATGTATAAAAATTTTGAGTAATTATAGCTTTACATTGCTCTTTGTGAATAAACTATATTCCTCCTTTTCTTACTCATTGATCAATTATGCTATAAAAACTGTTAACATTATCATGAGTTTTGTTGGTTGCTTCTGTTTTCATCAAAAGATATTTATGAATGTTGCTTTGCTTAAAGACTTAAATAATTTTTTCCTTTTTGAACAACTTTTAAGATTCAGCCATTGATTTGTTTAAACTTGTAGTTTCAGTCACTCATTCTCTGTCTTCCAGGTGGCATTCTCTGATAGGTTACTGTTTTGTTTCTTGTGAGACAACAGTTAAAGATCTTATTTTTAAAACACAAAATTAGACAGGAGGGACAATCCAGATGGACTTAATGGTAGCCCTTCATTGGGGCTTTTGTTCTAAGCCCCAAAATCAAAGGTAAGATTGTTGAAGTTAGTTGAGAACTTTTTGAAAATATTTAATGCACTTATTAGGCTGAAAACTTTGGGAGAGAGACTTTACAGTGGAAATACAAGATATTTTGAAGTCCCCATGCTGGTGCAAGATCAGGTACTGGGAGCCCCATCTGCATTTATAGGATCTCAGAGTGTAGGGGCAGAAGCCTTAAAAAACACACCCTTTTCCCTCTCCTTCATTTAATGTTTCTTTCTTCTTCAAACTATCATGCGTAATAATAAATATGTAAATTTCAATAGTAAACATTGTTAAAGTTAGTAGAACAGAGTTATTTAATACCGATTTATGAAGTCGTTGGACCAAACACCACTTAAATTTAGACCCTACCTGGAATGCTAAAAGTCATAGTACCAACACAATTGTCTTCAATGGGGACCTTTAGATTAGACTTGAGAGTGACTTTTATTATTTATCTTTGGATTTTAGGGTTTTTTTTTTTTTGGGTGGGTTTTGCTTCATTTCATCTACCACAATAAATAGTGTTGAAAATCTACCAAAAGGAATTTGGAACTGTTTGGTGTTTCACTTCAAGAACATGCACCCATTTAATCATCTCTCTCTTTATATATATATATCGACCATTTTTTAGGAATTGCAGTAAATCATGATATTGTACTGAAGAGTGAGGATAGTTTGCATTTGATCACTACCACCTACTTGCTCTTTAATGGTCACCTACCCCTGTTTTTATCTTTTTATTATGGTTGCCCAAGTTCTTAATCCCAGCATCCCTTTTTTTGTATAAAATATTCTTAAAATATCAAGGAGTTGGATGGACATAAGAAAAGCAAGTGTGCCCAAATCTAGGAATTTAACAACTGACATTATGGTCATTTGGTGGTTGCAAAAACCTCTCTGTTTCTTCATACCTTTATTGTTCATTTGTTCTTTTGATTGTTTTCTTAATCCTTAAGGAAACAGTTTTCAATCCCAGCACTAATTCCATACTTTTCACCCTCCACTTGATATATAATAATATTTGGCCCTGTTTTATGGCTAAAACATGCATTCTAGTGACAGGGTTTTTATTCATTTTCCCCTTTATTTTCTTTATGAGACTTGGTACATGGTATATATAAGTATAACAAACAAGCCACTACTTTGGTACTACATAATTATTAGGTTCAATTAGAATGAGAATGACCTAAAATGGCTTGACAATCTAGATTGTCCTACCATTTCAAGCTTCGATCTTCATCTAAAATTCTAAACATTCCTACGTTAAAAGTCATTATAAAATTTTTATAAATTGTCAACAAAGAACAAATTTATTGTTGTTTTATAATTCTATAAGTCGAACCTCAAGCATTTTAGTTGATAGTAGGATTGATGTTAGCCAAACAATTGAACTTTAAATTAGGATTGATTAGTTACGTGTTCAAGATTTATAAAGTATAATCCGGATATACAATGTTTCAAAATAAATCGTGACATAAATTTATATGTAATGTATATTATAATGTTTTTATACCTAGACAACCCCATACTAACGTCTGAACACATTAAATTTTATTTGTAGAGTTCCATTTGGAGTATTTGCTTTGTGTTGTCTAACATTGACTTGTTGGAATTGTTTGTATATTTGTTATCTCATTATGAATACTCACGACTCTTGAATTATAGTTGTTGATTGCTGAAATCAAAGAAAGCTTGAGTTAAGGTTTTAAAGGTGCAAGGAAGACAAAGAAGAAAATCTCCCAATGTCATATATTAAGCTCAATTGCCAGATTTTGAATGTACTTTCCTTGGAAGATCTTAGAAAGCAATTAAAAAGAAAAAGCTGACATAAAATGTTACACTGTGCTGAGTAGAACTGAACCAGGCAGAGCAGAGCAGTGCATTTAAAGAATATAAGTGAACCTTCTCTCATCTCTCCTTGATATACAACTTGTGGGTCACTGAATCCCAGAGAAGGGGTGGGGGGGGGCCCTCAAAAGCTTTGTATTATTGTTATTCATTGTGGGGCAGTGTTGAGTGAGCTCTCAAGGTGCTAGAGATTTTGCAGATAGGTTCATTCCTCCCCCTCTCACAGACAAAACAGGGCTCCCTCCCCCTGCTGTAGCAGGGCTGCTCCCTCTGCTCGATCCAAGAAACACGACTATTACCGTTGTGTCGTCATGAAAATGGCGCCGAACTCCACGGTCAATCTTCTTCAAATCCGAGTATCGCATTTCTCGTTTCTTAGCTGCTTCCTGCATTGCAGCTTTCAGCAGCCTCCTTGCACTTCCCTAGATGAAGGGAATCATACAAGAGAGGAGGATTCTGAGAATAATTGAACTGAATACAATTCACAATGGCAATGAGATTTACACATTGGAAAAAAACACAACTTACACTGTGAGGATGCTTGTGAACTATATCAACTGCATCCTGGTTGCTAAGGTGCTCCCACAGCCCATCAGAGGCAAATATGAGAAATTGATCATTTGGATCTAGATCGTGCACAGAGACTGCTGGTTCTGAGCTCAAAATAGGCCTACTGAAGGGTTCTCGGAGGCGAAACTTAGCATACAAAGGCTCCCGGTTAAATTCTGGCTTTTTGAGATATACGTCTCCGATTGACCGAGAAATCTGCAAATCAGTTGAACAGGGAAGTTTCAGTTGGGGAGAAGATATGCTCGATATGTCACAATTGTCAATATACAAATATGCAAGGACTTGAATGCTAGTTATCCTAAAAAACAATAATTGAATGGCTTGTTCCTACTATACAAGGAGTGTTAGGAAGAATCCCAATGCAGAAAAATGCATTGCAATCAGCTCGATACATTATTAGTTCAACCATAAGTGTGTGTAATCGTAAGTATAGTCATTGATGCATTGGCGAGAGGGCACATATAAATGATCTTCAGGTACTTATGTACAGTGATGCCACCAGAATCACGTGGCTAGATCATTTGATTTAAATGAAGAAGTAGATAAATATCTAAAGAGTTTATATTGTATGGCATTCCAATCAAATGAATAAGGGATCGGCCAGCCAGCTCAACAACGACATTGGATCCAACATGCCCTTCAATTTGATGCAACTGATGCTAATAATATGAAAAAACTCCCCAAAACAACGCAGTAAAGAATAGTCGCAGAAGAGCTAGCTAACTATCGCAACATAATCATGAAAGGCTGTTGCTTGAGACAACCAGCATGATTTTACACAGTTGACCGAACATTTTCTTGACCAAAGGCATCTAATAAGCTCATCCAAACCCAAGATCACTTCTTGGCTTTTAATAAACCAACGATGAATGAAAGTAAGAAAATGTCCACTCCACTAGTTCTACTTCATTTGAACATCCATAAGAAAAATGCTCTGAATAATAGATAGTACCCCCTATATTAGAAATATTGATTGCAGATTACCCTTAACTCTTCATGAAATTTTCCAAAAATTAGTGATTTCACTTTCTTAGAAACATTGTTCTTAACTGAAAAGTCCAGATCAAATAATACACAAACAACATGACTTGTGAATCAGATAAATATGGAGTTCAGGGATCACAGTAGTTCACAATCATGAGGTTTGATGCTTATGGAAGGGCAAGTTTAGATACTTATGACAAGCAAAAAGGTTACTTGAAATATCAAATTGCCTTCCCTACCATGGCAGGGCAAGGTTTGCAAGTTTTTCAGGTATAAAAATACCTAGAAACTGGAAGTCTTAGGTTCAATCATGCTCAGGAAGTACCTGAATCAAGCCCTTTACACGCCATACATTATGCTTCAGCACTACTATGTGGGAGTCATCTGGGTGCAAAGACTGCATCTCCTGGCGGACTGACTCTATGCTTACATTATGCTCCGATGACAGCTGAATGGGAAGAACTTCCCCTGTGGACCGAACTAACCTTCCCAACACAGCTCGGGAATCACCAAGATTGGCAATGTAGAGTTTTCCATTACAAATCACAGCAACCAGACAGCAAGAACCAACAGCCGCAATCTGGGGGTTCATAGGCCATTGCTTGGTGACAAGAGAGAGAAACCCCTCTTCTGTTGCTTGGAATGCTTTTTTTATCACATTAACTGACATTTCCTTTTCTTCTGTGGCGAACACTGAGGAAAACATGACCCAATCGTCAGCAGCAGGTTCAACTTGAAATCAAGTGTCTCAACAATTTAGCTATCCATTTCAACTAATTCGAAATGCAAAACTACTCATCATAATCACTTAAGAGTTTATTTGATGATATCTGCTATTTGACGTACTGATTCTAAAACTAAAGCCTGCAACAAATGCAACTTCTCAAAGGGTGCATTTATTAAATGTTCAAACCCCTCTTACCTTTGAGATGCTGGAACAAGTTATCACATATGAATCGCGATGTCTCAGGGCCGCCATGGCCATCGTATATTCCTATAAAGGTTCCATAGGGTCCAGACTCGAGCAAGCTCAAGGGACCAGACTCAAGCTGACTCTGATCCTCAAGTAAATTGTTGGCTTGAACAACAGCCATTGAAAATTCTCCATTGATGTGATGGCCATGGTCCTTGTACCAAAGTAGCCCATCTTGGCAGCCAACCGAATCGGAACCACCACCCCGACGACGCAAGAGATGATCGGCACATGGCTGCCAGCAAGCCCTCAGGAAGTTCATCAAGCTTGATAGCATCCCTCATTGCACCAGAGCCAGCCTCCAATTCCTCCACATCCAAAATGGATGCAACGCCAATCCCACCTCAAAATCCCTCACTGCAGACCCAACAATCAAAGATAAGCCACAGAATCAAGAGACATTGAAGAGAGAGCTGTTGATTTTAAACCTTAGTTCATCAAATGCAAACCCATCTCTCTTTCTATTTAATACACAATACTCCCAGGAAACAAACAGAAAATAGAAACAAGAACAAGGACGAGCAGCGGGAACAAGAATCAGAACAAAATCTACTTCCACATTCTAGAGTTCAATCATTTCCACAATTGAAGTTGGAGAACATGAAACAGTCAATAATTTAAGCAGAGAGAAAAGAAATTGAAAGAGGGGGGAAAAAAATCAACCACAGATTCTCTTCTCCAACAGTAACAAGAAAGAAATAAAAGAATACAAGAAAGAAATAAGCGGAGAACAGCATGAACTCACACTAGTAATTAGGCTATTCTGGCCAGTTGGGGTCAGCAACTACTGGATGATATCAAATGAAAATGATGGAGATCTAAAAGAGACACAGCAATACATGTGCGAGTAAAATTGTTAGATCGACAGATCCATCAACCCCAAAAAGGGTAATGGGTTTTTTTTTCCCACTGGTCCAAATAACTTCTGAAACCTGTTCTTAATTCCACAAAAAAACGAAAGAAGAAGAAGAAGCAAAAGAAGTAAGAAGAAAAAGAAATTAGAAGAACCCCCAAAATCTAGTTCGATGAAGAGAATAAAACCGAGAATTGAAGAACTCTCTTGATCTTGTTTCTCTAATCCTCTTTCTCCGCTGACAATCCCCTTTATAAGAAGACGAACACAGAGATTGCTGAAAGCCAGCAATGCCCATATGCAACCCCTCTTATGGGCTCCACTTACAAACCCAAAAGGAGAAAACCAGAGTAAAATACAATTTATCAGGTCAATCCCCCACTTTCCATTAACTTACCTCTCTAATTAGAATTAACTTTCACTGCTCTAAGAGAAAAGCTCTCAACTTCTTATCCCATCTCTGACTTTTCTTCCGACCCATATCAACAAAACTTGAAAAAGTGAAGATACATCACTGAAATTTTTCTGGGGTTTTGTCTTTTTACAGATTCACGAAGTGGGTGGAGTCATTTTCTTGATTTCGTGAAGACCAGTAATGGGAGTGGGGTAAATATCTTGGGGCAAAATTCAGAAGGAGAAATGAGTGTGGCAGTGGCATAAGAAGCGACGTGTCGATGGATTGAAAGGTAGAAGACGACACGTGGTGGGATTAGACGATGAGCAAGCGGCTTCCATTTTATGGATTCTTCAGAGCTACAACAGCAAGAATCTGATGAGTCGCATTCCGTCTGAAAGAGAAATCGATAATTTGGTGGTTGATTCGAAACGTTACTTGTTTTTGGGGTTTTTCTTTGATCGATTTTGTCAAATGGGGGTTTCTCATTGACATTGGGAATTGCTTCCGTTTTCAACTTTTTTCTTTTGTGACGATGATGATGATCTTCTCAATGTTGGTTCTTTTCTCGTGGGGACGAGAGTTTCAGTGGCAAAGACTTCGGGTTTGGAAATTATCAAAATTCAACTAAATTTTAATTTGATGTTAATGTTGATTGATCTTTATATATTTATTCAACACAAACAAATTGAACTGACGAATTTTTGTACTTGGATCTCTGAGCTTGCTTTTGAAAAAAAGACATTTTACGGTAATGAGATTTGAATCAACAACTTTTAAGTAGCTACGATTCGTTTTCTTCGATTTTTCTTAGTACAATAATCACAAATTATAGGATTGAAGTATGATTAATAAGCGTAAATGTTAAGCTATGATTAATTTGCATGTCGATATGTTAAGGATAAAGACAATAATTATCATCTTAAGATGGATATTTTCATCTTCTACTTATACAATTGTTGAACTAAAAAAAATATTATTAAATAAATAAGAAAATAATTGATGACTCGACTTCCTACCTTTTAGTTGCCGAATTCAAAGAGAAAAATGAAAAGAGAAAGTATCTTTCATCACAAAATAGGGTAAGAAATTGAACCATGATTTGAAAATAATAATATATCAAGATATGGCTCTTGGCTTTTGAATATTTTTCCTTGTTCAACATTTAGTGTTACGATGTGTATTTTCTAGTTTGATAAAAATATATGTATTTATATATATTAGAAAAATTATTTTAAATGACAAAATTATATAGTAGTTTATTTTGTAATCAAGTTTTGCTATATTTGTAAATATTTTAATTTATTTTCCTATATTTGAAAATAACTCTATAGGTTAACTAATTAAATTATTTTTAAATTAGAAATAGAGTTATTTTCAAATATAGAAAAATAAACCAAAAATTTACAAATATAGCAAAATTTTACTATCTATTTGTAGTAAACTATTATCTGTGTCATAATAGATACAGATAATAATCTATCATGACATAGATATTAGTCTATTGCAATATATCGCAGATAAATTATGATTTTTTGCTATGATTTATAAATATTTTCAACAATTTTGTTATTTAAAATAATTTTCCTTATAAAATATTTTGTTAGCTTTTTTTTGTTTAATTAACACAACATTGTAGTGTTTTTTTTTTTTTTTAATGTATTTGAAATTCAAGGAATTTATATTATTAAATGCATCAATTTTTATTTAAAATTTTTAAGTTCATCAAATTATATCTTAAACTTATATAACTATTGCAATGTTGTAATTTTATTTTTAAAAATGATTTTAGTTAAAGAATGTTAGAAAAAATAATTTTATGCTCCTTCAATGAATTATAAATAAAAATAAAATTTAAAAAATTGTACGAAAGGTGTGGATTTCAAAGATAATTGACATTGGCCCATTATATCTAAGTTTTGAATAAATAGTTTTGATGGAAAAAAATAATAATAAAAAAGTGAGATTTTCTTTTCCTTGAAAATTGAAAAGGAGGAACTCTTTTCCAAATAATTGAATTTCAAAGTCAATAAAGATTTTAAAAAAAAAAAAAAACAAAAAAAACCATGGTTCCTAAATAGAGCAATTTATCTAATTTGTGAAATTATTGATCTTAAGAAATATTTTAGGGATATAATAGTTAAGAAGACAATGACGTTGTCAATACTTTTTTTTTTCTTTTAAAAAAAAATGGTTAAGACCCTGTTTGAGAAGTCAATTATTTATTAACCATTTATATTGAAATATAAAAACAAACAAATAATAAAGTGAATGAACTTATACTACATCCAATTGATATTAATTAATCGTCCAATTTTCTAAAGGGATAAAAATTGCACATTTAATTTGATATTTTTCTTCAAAGGGCATCTATAATAATAAAAAGCTAGTTCACCCGGTAACAATTTCATTCCAATAAATCAATTGAATTATGTTTAAAGTTACAAATTAAATTAACGAAAAAAAAAAAAAAAAAAAAAAAGAAATATCAGCCTTCTATGAATTGCAAGTGACAATGTCTGACATTGAAATACTAACATTAATTTAATATTTGAAAGAAAAATGTTGAATAAGAAGTTCAACTAATCGCAAATTCTCGTGTCATTCATGTACATTATTAATGTGAAATATGATTGATAACTTTTTGACCCATTACAATATTATGTATCTTCAAATTAAATTAAAAAAAATATAAAAATTGAACACATTAAATAATATCACAGATGCATCAAATAACGCAAGTTGGTCTAATTAAATTGTGTGGACGACACAGCCAAATTTAAATAATTTACGCCTATTGAAAATGATATAATTAAGCATAAATAAACCTAAACTCAAGAGTTAAGCTCAAAATCAACCAATTCTAAATTCAAACCCATACATCATCTACCAAAAAAACTCCATAAAATAGATAACTCATTCATTTCAAACATTATATTGAAATTAAAAATTAAGGCATTTAGTAAGAGAATTTAGAAAATCTTTCAAAGATTAAATACTCTCTAAAACCATTTTTAATACTCAATAACAAGTTAGTAAGCTGATTCAAATAAGATTAACAAATTCATAGATGCAAACTTACGATATATTTAAGTAAAAAATTTTAGAGAATAAAGAGTAGAGATTATAATACTTGCAAAAAATTAATAAAAAAAAAATCATTTTCATTTTTATAAGAGAAATTTCTTTAAAAAAATTCCTTTCATAGAAAAAAAAAGTAGTTATTTAGTTTTGTTTAATTAGAAATAATAGTGATTATTATAGAATTAAAATGAGACATGCTTAGGGGAAGGCGTACAAGGAGAAATAGTTGTTTAGATTAAGAAAGACTCCAAACATAATATTAATTATTTGAAATATTTTTCTTTGTTAGGGATCTGATTAAGTCTAAATTTCTAGCCATCTTTCATTTTCAAAGAGATTGTGAGACGTTGATTGATTTGGTTCATGTACCCTCCACACATTAAAATAATAATAATAATAATAATAATAATAATAATAATAATAATAATAATAAACGTAATTATCTCAATTTCAAACTTATTTTCTTTGAAATTTTGAATGGGAAATAGGCTTAAACCACTAGGGAAAAAAACATTAATTAATAAGTAATAATTTGTTGACCCAAAAACACATTTTATGGGGATGGAGGATGGAATATTGAAAAAAATATATGTTTGGACACAATGAACTTGTTAATTAAGAATTTGAATATGTGCTCACTTCAAATTCTCAGTCTTTGCAAAAATAAAAGAAAATTACAGTTTATTGGAAGTTAATTATATTTAATTCAACTTTATTTTATCATAGTTAGATGTTTGTTTTGGCAAGGTTGTTGTATATGTATATATAATTCTAGCTTTTATACATGTAACTCTAATTAATGGGATTTAATCATTGTCAGAAATATACTATCTATTGTAAAATTGAGGAGCAAAATGACAGAAAAACGAAAACACGAAAATCGAAAAATTATAATATTAAAATAATAATATAATAAAATAAATATAATAAAAGGAAATAAAATAACCAAATAGACTAAAATAAAGAAAGTGGAATTTTATGGAACATAATCTTTCAAATTTTTTCAGTGTGGGTCTTTCAATATGCACCAAAAGCCTTTATTTATAAGCAATTTGGCAAGTAGATGGTGGAACTTCATGGCCGACGTGTCTTTAGGAGACACATGACCTTCAACCACTAAGTTTGTTTACATAATGGACAACTATTTGCACATAATATTTACAATACTGTCATATATATGTGTGTCGTATATGCCAAACTAATATTATCATTATCATATTGATATTATTATTCATTCCGTTTTTAATATAAAAAAGTAATTATGAAAATAATATTTTATTATTCATTTTTATGGAAAATAATTTGATTGATGAGATTTCAAGTTAGAAAGATAAAATTATAATATCTTGTTATATATTAGCTTATACTTAATAGTTTTTAAACAAAATTAATCATGTTTATCAATCTATATACATGTAATCTATATACATGTAAGAAATTAAAAATGTTAACAAATTTAATAGTAGAAAAATTTTAGGATAATTATTACTTTTGATATAAATTTAGAAATTAAAAATGTTTTTTAACCCAAGCTATTTTTTTTTTTTTTTAATCCTAAAGGATAAAAATAATTTTGGTGAAGAGTCCTAAAACCAAATAATAAGATTCAATAATTCATAAGCTTCCAAAAAAAAAAACTAAAATGATATCATAATTAGGAAAAAGGGAGAAATCAATAATTGTTGGACTGAACTTTTTTGTAATGTTATCTTTTTGTTTATTATTATTATTATCATTATTTTGGATTTTAGGAAGGTGTTTTATTTTATTTTATGGGGATATTTTTATTTTTTTTGTTTGTAAAAATTGGAATTCTTGTAGCCAATAAGATTGGAATCTTTGATTGATAGATACCAAAATCCAAAGTTAAAATCCGTATTACTTCAAATCAATCAATTAATCAGGATTAGTTTTGGTCAAAGTAAAATCAAGTACTTGCAATTGGCAGACAAAGTGTTGTGTAATATAGAGCTAGTTTTATTTATTTATTTATTTATTTATTTTAGATATTTGAGAAGTACAAAATAAGAATGATCCCTTTTAAATAAATTGTTTTATTCTATTTAACATCTTTATATATTATATGTCTAAATAGTTGATTTAAATAAAGTATTGCATTGGTTCTTTGTCTTCGAAAAAAAAAAAATCAAAATATCATACTTATTTGAAAAATTATCTTGAATGGTAAAACTGTTGAAAATATTTACAACTAATAGCAAAATATACAGTCTAATCGCGATCTATCGTAGTCTATCGTAGATAGACAGTGAAATTTTGTTATATTTGTAAATATTTAGTTCCTTTTGTTATATTTGAAAAAAGCCCTATTTATTCTTTCACTGTATACTTTATTTTATTATAGTTTACGTACTTTCAAATGTTCAAATTTAGTTCTATATTCTATTTATATTATGCAAGAATAGTTAGAAATTTTTTGTAAGTGGTTTTTTTTTTTCATCCTAACATACTGGAATTATTAGAGTGAAGTAAATTTTTAATTATTGGTCGAAAATACATGTCTAAACTAATTAGGTTGGGTTTATGTTGATTTTTTGAGTGAGTTTTATTCCTTCTCTAAATTTATTTATTAAAACCATGTTATATAATGTTATCATTATCATCATTTACTAGCGATAAGATTCTAAAATTAAAATATTAAAATATATGAGACAATCTTGAAACTTTTAAAATTATAAAGATTAAATTGTCAAAATATAACATAGTTCAACTGAAATAAAACTTGTACTATCGACATCGAAATTAAAGATTTAATTTTCCAATCTACATGTTGTCAAACAAAAATTAAATTGACAAAAAAAGACTAAAAATATATTTAGTCTTTGTGAATTTGAGAGCTTAAATAACATCCTCCAAGAAAAAGAAAGTGGGTTCTTTAAAATACTCTTTATTAAGTAGATGGGCTTGGCCCAAAGAGAAGATTATTCGGATTATCAACAGGCCGGCCCAATATATCAACGTGTGGATGAAATTGTAATTATACCATGATGTTGAATTACAATTTTTCTTTTTTCTTTTTTTTAAGATACAAGTTTTGCCTCTAAACTACGTGGTTGGGGTTAATTTTTAGTTAGTTTTTAAACTTTTGTTTTATAAAGCACTTAACAAGTCTTTAAAACTTTCAATTGTTTATCGTCTTTGAATTTTCAATTTTGTGTCCAATAAATCTCCAACCTTATAAATTCATGGACATACGAGATACAAAATTGAAAGTTTATTAGAATCTTATAAGGCATGAAATTGAATTTCATATCTAATAGAATTCGTTAGTTTTTAAAAGTTAGAATATGTCATAAATCTATTGGATACAAAATTGAAAACTTTTAGATTTATTATATATTTTTAAAGTTCAATGACCAATTAGATACATATTGAAAGTTTAAGGATCTATTAGCCACTTTTTAAAATATAAAAATTATGTATAGATACAATAATCAAATTTCAAGTTTCACAAACTAAACTTATAATTTAACTAGCTATGAATGGTTGCAACACATATATTTCATATTAAAATGTCTCATGGTAATAATTCTTTTACCATTAATTTAAAATATAATTAAATTACACTCCATAAAAAAAATGTAAGTTTTTTTTTTCTGACGTACTGTGAAAAAATTTAATTTTAATCTCTAAAATTTTAAGAGGTTGTGATATTAGTTCTATCTCAATTATTTAATGTGGTCAAATTTTACGAAGTTGGAGGTTCTGACACCAAGCTGCAATATGACATCAATGATAAATTTGTATTTGAGAGGAGAATGCAAACTCTAAATTTGCAAAATTTACACACTAATATAGGGTAGGTCACACCCACTTTGATGTTGAAGTCAAGAAGTCTAGAGATAAGATTTGTCATGGACTTTTTAGTAGAGAGTTAATTTACCTCATATGTCACTTCCTTGCTTATTTATAGTGTTGGATGACATATTCCTTCTCTAATTAGGGCTTCGCTACTGTTCTTGGACTACTATTGTATGACTACATCATGTGAGAAATGTGAGATATGGTGGACTCCGCCTCAATCAAGGTCGAGGCTAAGCAGGCTGATTTGGTTTTGGGCTAGGTCAGCCCTCCTTTAAAAATCCATGTTGAGTTGAATCATGCATGGGATGCATGATTTAGCTGATAATTCAACTCCTTTACATAGAATAAATGAAAACCATTGTAAGAGATTGAGAAAAAACAAACACAATTAAAAAAAAAAATCAAAACGAAAAATAAATGATTATCACATGGGCTTAAAATTGTAAATATGTGAGTATAATCAAGTAGATAAAACACAAATTATTGTTTAAAAAAGTCCATTTACTCATAATTACCGAAGTTAAATTTTAATTTTACCTTTTTCCCAACAAATTACACTATTACATAAACAGAAGAGAATACATAGAGGTAAATTATATAGAGGTAAATTGTAAAACAATTTTCTTTAAATAACACAAAGGTAATTTTTTGAAAAAAAAAATTAATAGAAACTAAACTAAAATATTTGATTTTTTATTGACTAACAAATATAAATTTTCAATTACCAACATTGAATTTAAATTTATTTATTTTTACAATAAATTACATTGGTATGCAAATAGAAGAGAATATATATAGATGTGACACCATTGGCCTCCTTGAAGTAACACAAAGGTAAAGTTTTTTAAAGAACTAGAAACTAAAATAAAATATTTAGATTGTTTAGTGACCAAAATTTAAAAATTACAACATCAAATTTATATTTACTTTTTTACAATAAATCACAATGATGGGTAAGAAGAAGAGAATACATATAGATATAGACAAAGACCGCACTCTTTAAATAACTAGCAAACTAGCTTTGCTTTCCAAACCCATGATAATATTAATTAGAAACGAAATTAATAATAAAACAAAGAGCTCATCGTAAAATTCTTAAAGTACGGTGGTAATTACAATTATACTCATAGACTTTCAATTTTAGAAATTGAGTCCTCAAAATTACATAAGTGTTAAAATTGGGTTAAATTGGACTTTCAAACTTGAATAATTATATAAATTATAATATTTTTATAAGTTTGATGATTCAATTTTTATCATTTGTGAGTTCAATGTCTATAATTATTGTAAGCTTGAAGGTCCAATTTTAACATTGGTAGAAATTTAGAGGTCCAAGTTTTACAATTGAAAGTGTGAGGGTATAATTACAACTACCACCATACTTCAATGGTGGTTTTTTGTAATTTGCCTCGTTATTATTATTACAAAGGTTGATATATTGTATGGTCTTTAGATTGAATTTTATTTCATTTTAGTTCAATAATTACAAGATGAAATATTCTACCATTGACTTTTAAAATGGTTATTAATCTCTTACGAATCATTGTAATTTCAACTAAATTATAGTTGGGCCTTTTTAATCTTAAAGATCAGATTTAATTACACACTATTTTAGAATTTAGGGATGAAACTTGTTATTTAATTAATTTTTGAAAATTAAAACTAAATTGGAGAATTAGGTTGGTAAGAAGAGTGGAAAAGAAAATAGGGTAATCAATTGCACATTTGCACCGGATTGGCCGCGACCTAAAGTTGACGAAGCTTACGCTTATTGTCTAATGGAAGACTTTGAATAGCCAACACTTAGTCGCCAATTTTGAAAATTAGCCCTTCTTGTTGAAAAGCAATTCATTTTGGAAAAATATCTTTTGTCTCTTACTTTTCTAACCGTTTTTATTTAGTCTTTAAGTTTCAAAATGTTGCACCTTTTAAGCCGTTTCATTTTTTGTTTTTAGCTTTTAAAACTATATTTTCTTTCAAGTTCCTACAATGTTTTGCATGTTTCTTATGTACAATACTTGAATTCTTGACCAATTTTCAAAAACATAACTCAAGTTTTTTAAAACTACTCTTTTAAGTTTTCGAAATTTTGCTTAATTTTTTAAAATAATGATAAAAGGTAGATAACAAATTAAGAAATTTAGAGGTAGAAAGATGTTTATAGACTTAAGCTTCAAAAACAAAAACAAAAAATCAAATGGTTATAAAATGGGGCTTTAGTTTTTAATTTAGTATTTGTGTTCCAAAATGACAATTTTACCCTTGAGGTTTAAGCTTTGTCTCAACTTGGTCCTTGAACTTCAAGATTTATACTTTTAACATCATTTTTTCACTTAATACTCACTTCAATCCTTGACATTGATGTATATTAATTCATTTAAAATAATTATGAAGTAAAAAATTAAAATTAATTTTGATTAAAATACCATTTTAGTCCCCGTACTTTGAAATTTGTTCAATTTTAGTCATTGTACCTTCAAATGTTCAATCTTAGTCCTTGTACTTTTAGTAATTCTTAAATTTAGTCATTCAAAATTAGTTTTTAACGAAATTAATTAAATACTCTTAATAATTTTCATGCAAATAAGCACAATATGTGAATATGTTTCAAAATTTATAGTGAAAATACTAATACAAAATAAAAAATAATGAAAAATCTACATTAAACTAGTAGTAGGGACTAAACTTAAGATTTATTGAAAGTACATGGACTAAAATTGGACATTTGAAAGTATAAGAACTAAAATTGAACAAACTTTAAAATATAAGGATCAAAATGATATTTTAACTATTAATTTTAATGGCGATGAAAAAATAGTGAAACTTAATTAATTGTAATTTGTAAAATTAAATTAATAGTCATTAACACTAAAGATTGAAAGTGATTATTTAGAGAAAAGTTGAGACTTGAGGACCAAATTAAAATAAAACTTAAACCTCAAAAGTAAGATTGGATCATTTCGAAATTTAGGGACTTAATTGATATGAAACCTAAAACTTAAGGACTTGAAAATATAACATTTTAATATCTAGAGACAAAAATGAAAATTAAATCTAAAACCTAGAGACTAAGAATGTATTTCGGTTCTTTTTTACTCTCTCCCTATATTTTTCTTCCCTACTCCAAATATGTTCAAATAATTTTACTTCTAGACCTATCATATTATTCTTAATTTGTATCCTATCTACTTAGAAATGTTTAGATTGATATCAACAAATATTTTTATAATTATATTAACAAATTTATAATTTAAAAATTTCAAAAATAATATTTTGGTTATTGTAATCTAATTTTAGTTCATATATTTTAAATAGTCTTAAATTTAGTCTCTTAAACTTAATTTTTAACAAAATTGGTTCCAAAATTTATAGTAAAAATACTAGTAGATTATATCACACTTTTGGAAAAATCAACACTAAAATAGAAATAGAGATATTTAGAAGTACATAAATTAAATTTAATAAATTTAAAATATAGGTACTAAAATGATATCTTAATTCCAAACTTGTTGAAGATCCATCATTCTTTCATTCTTTTTAGGAAGAATATGTGTTTTTCATAAGTAGACACGGGTGAATGATAGATTGAACTAAAGTAATAGATATGTTATCAACAAAGAAAAACAATCTTAATAAATCTTTGTAAAAAAATCATTAAAATGTTTGATTAACATTTTATCCCTCCAAATTTTAATTATTTGGATATTTTCTTGGGGAATTTTTTTTTTTCAATTAAAATTGGAATTTAATGTTTATTTAATTATTGAAGTTCCAAAAAGACACTTTAAGTCATTAAATTTTCTAAAAATAGTTTGAATGGTTCTTTACCTCACTTAACTATTTTGGCAAAATATAATAATTTTACATTTTACATTATTTGATGTGACAATGTCATACTTTATTGATGTATGGAAATATAGCCTTAGGAGTAAAATTTAATGCCATTGTCATAAATACGTAAGGAAAAAAAAAAGATAGCATAGTTGATAGAAAAACCAATCACCATCTGGCCAATTTCAAAGGTTGATCACCCACTTGCAATTATGTACTGCTAAATTATATAAATATCTTCATTCTTTTTTTAATATAGATGTGTTCATTTCTCTCTAATCTAATTTTTATACACTAAAAATTTTTAGTAACCAAAATAAAAGTCAAAATTTTATAAAATTTCGAAATTAAAATCTCTCCATGATAAATAGTCAAATAAAAAAATATATTTAGCTATTAACACATACTCGACTACTAACATACAACTTTGTTAAAACATAAATTCTACGGTCTTTGATGATATAATGGTGAATGTACTAGTTGAAGGGTATTCTTGAAATTTTAGGAAGTTGAAAAATATCGTAGTTGGTATAATTTAGGCTTAGATAATTAATTAATCATTAGTTAATTAGTTAATTATTAATTAATAAGAAAAGGAAGAAAGAGAAAAATGTAGCCGCGTCAATGTCCGGAGACCATGGTTACGTCGAGCTCCAGAGAGTAGAACTTTGTACACTATGGAGAGATAGAGAGAGAAGAAGACTGGACTGACCTGTGAGGAAGACGACCACTTTCATCTCACAAAATCCTTCTAAATTCACACTCTAAATCTAATGCCACTGCTTCTTCTTCTTCTTCAACACTTTCAAATTCTGCTTCTAATTCCTCCCTCAAATCCCAAGCTATGTCTTCCCCTTCTACCTTCTTCCTAACCCTCTACGTTTTCTTTTCCATTTTCACCTTCATTTCCCATTCCTCCCATGCCCTCGGATCTTTCACTTTCAATATCCATCACCTCTACTCCCACGCCGTCCGTCAAATCCTCCCCCTCCATGCCTTACCCGACGAAGGCACTGTCGATTACTACGCCGCCATGGTCCGTACAGACCATTTTGTTCATTCACGTCGTCTTCTTGAAGATCAGCCTCCACTCACTTTCTTCTCCGGCAACCAAACCGTTCGAATTAACCCTCTTGGATTGTACGGGTTTTTTTTTTCTTTTTTTTTTTTTTTCCTTCTGTTTATTAATTCTCTTTTTCGCCTTGCTAGTTGTTGGTTACCGATTTGAGTTGCTTGCGCGTTGTAATTTCTAACTATTGGTTCTTAATTTTATATTCTGTCTCAGTTGGAGTGAATTATGGGGTGGGGGGTTGGAATCTTTTCAATTGGGATCTCAAAAGGGATTCTTTAGTCTCTTTCCTCTTTGAATCTATATTTCTTCTTTTGTGATTCTTATGTTTACTAATTTTACTTTTCTTCTTTTTGTGTTGTTGGATTTCAGCCTGTATTATGCTGAGGTTACGGTGGGAACACCGGAGGCTTCGTATTTAGTGGCATTGGACACTGGCAGTGATTTGTTCTGGTTACCATGTGATTGTGTTAATTGTATAACTGGGTTTAATACATCGCAAGGGGTAATTGTTCTGCAACCCTTTTCTTTCTATTGCTCGAATTGAATTTTTGAAGGCTGGTTGATTCATTCTTGAAGTCCTTGACATGAGAAACACGAACATAAACACACTATGATATGAGCATGATGGGTGATGCTATTTCCTTAGGCCATTTGGTAATCGTTTGATTTTTGAAATTTAAGCCTATAAATTTCCATATCTAAGTTTCTTTTTTGTTATCGACTTTCTACCAAATGTTTTCAAAAACCAAGCCGAGTTTTAAAAACTAAAAAGTAGCTTTTAAAAACCTATTTTTGTTTTTGGAAATTTTGCTGACAAATCAATTGTTTTACTTAATTAAGTTGAAAACCAAGGTAAGAAATTGAGAAGAAATAAGCTTAGTTTTAAAAAACTAAAAGCAAAAAACCAAATGATTATCAAATGGGGCCTAAGGAAATAATGGACATAAACACTTAGTTAACATATTTGTTGAAATGAGTATGTGTCTGTGTATATTTTCTATAAACTAGGTGGGTTTTGTGCACATCTTGAGGACTTGCACTAAAAAATATTTGTTTTTAACGTCTTAAAGAAGCCAATGTATATTTGGTGTCATATCACAAAGGTTTGTAAATGAAGTCTTGTGTCAAGGACTCAAGTGGGTATTCTCCTGAGTGTTTCAACATCTATAAGAAAATAAGATTCTGAATCAAACATGTCCATCTATTAAATTACCAATCAACCTAAAAACTTAAGTTGACTAGTTGGAGTAAATTTAGTTATGCCAATACTCTAACATCATGCCATATAAGTATGTTATATGTTTTAAATTTTTTTGATGTGTTTTGTTCTAATTCCGTTGGTTCATTTTACCATAATCTCTCACTGATTTCCATGGCAACTCCTTCTGTTGCTGTTTCTGTCAACAGCCAGTAAACTTTAATATCTACAGCCCAAATAATTCATCAACTAGCAAGGAGGTCCAATGTAGTAGTTCATTGTGTTCACATGCGGACCAGTGCTCGTCACCAAGTGAAACGTGCCCTTATCAGGTTTCATACCTTTCTGATAACACCTCTTCTACTGGCTACTTGGTAGAGGATATATTGCACTTAACCACAAACGATGATCAATCAAAACCTGTTAATGCAAAGATTACTCTGGGGTAGGTTATTATTTTATCTCTTCAATCTTTGACAAATTGCACACCCTTAGCAATGTATGGCTCATATTGTGATTTCGTTCTTCATTTATTCTCAATTGGGTTATTGATATCTGGATATGTTGTCCCTCAGGTGTGGTAAGGACCAGAGTGGTGCATTTTTGAGCTCTGCAGCACCAAATGGCTTATTTGGGTTAGGTATCGACAATGTTTCAGTTCCTAGCATCTTGGCAAATGCAGGACTTATTTCAAATTCCTTTTCCTTATGTTTTGGACCTGCTAGAATGGGAAGAATTGAATTTGGAGATACAGGTAGTCCGGGCCAAAGTGAAACACCTATCAACTTAGGACGAAAACAGTAAGTAGCACTTAATAGGTGTATATATATGCTAGTTTCATGTTTTGTAACTGGACAAGTTGACACTTCCAAGTAAATCATTCTAATGATCTTTTTCTGTACTTTTTCCCCCTTCCTTGTGCATATACCAGTCCTACTTATAGCATCAGCATAACTCAGATAGGGATGGGAGGACACGTTTCAAATCTTGATGTTGCTGCAATTTTTGACTCTGGAACCTCATTTACCTACCTGAACGATCCGGCATATTCACTTTTTGCTGACAAAGTAAGCACTCTGCAGATTTATGTGCAGTTTCTTGTGCCATGTCTTTCAGTTTGCTTATCCGTGTCATTTTGTAGTTTGATTCTATGGTTGAAGAAAAGCGGTATACGGTGGATTCAGACATCCCTTTTGAAAACTGCTATGAACTGAGGTAATGAGACATGATATGGCTCCATGTATCAACATGACTACATCTAACCGCAGATAATGATAAAATAAAAATATAATCACCAACTTAGAAAAAATAGCCAAGCATCCAAACATCAAATTTTAGAACATAGTTAACGAAGAAAATAATTACTGCATTCTATGTTTATTTGTTTATGTATTATTATTAATTTTACTGTAACATAATTGTACCAGTACTGACTTCCACTTTCTTTCAGCCCAAATCAAACCACATTCAGATACCCTGTGATGAATCTGACAATGAAAGGTGGTGGACATTTTGTCATCAATCACCCAATAGTTTTGATATCCTACGAGGTAAAGTTATGACTGCTGGAGTGTAATATTCTCATCGGTTCGTCTTGCCTTTTGAGCTACTATTATTAACTTTCTTTCTGATTATCATCTTCAGTCGACCCGTCTTTTTTGTCTTGCCATTGCTAGAAGCGACAGCATAAATATCATTGGACGTAAGTATCTCAACTTTTACCTGATAGTTTAGTGATATCTTCAGGTTTACTACATCTTTTTGAACCTTTCTTTCATTGGATGGTCATTCATTGCACAATTAAGTTGTATATTATTTACTTTTCATTTCATATTGATTTTCTACCTTTTAGACCTCAATATCTAACCCCACACACGAAGGAGAGAGAAAAAAAAAATTAGAAAATTCGGCGAAAGGCAATAGCTTTGTTATACCTTTACATGGATTTATGCTAGACATGTTTGTCACCGCGATCAATCAAGCAGCACTTTTTTCATGATGTCTGTTGTGCATTAACGCAGAAAACTTCATGACTGGTTATCACATAGTTTTTGACCGTGAAAAGATGGTTCTGGGATGGAAGGAATCGAACTGTGAGTTTTCTCTGCTAAAGTTCTCTTAGTTTTGTTCATTTTGGGATAAAATTCGTGTTTTCTTCTAACATGGGATCTTCATTATCTAGGCACTGGTTATGAGGATGAAAAAACCAATGATCTTCCCATCGGTCCGACCCCCACCCCCACCCCCACCCCCGCCCCCGCTGCCACACCTCGCACAACAATCATCAACCCACAAGCCAACAGCAACATTAATAGCACTTCTCCAACAATAGAAAAACCAAGACCTACAAATAATAGTTCAAATCTTCTAACCTCAGTCATTCTCACATTCTTAATGTCTGTAGTTCCATTTTTGCTTTTTTTTTGATCAATTTTTGTTAGTCTTATATTCTTATATTGTTTAATACTTACAGTGTAAGTTTATAGATTCATAGATGCTTTCATATATAGATGAAATGGTTGTTAGTGGAAATATAGACAGAATGGTTTATAACAATAAATTTATAGTGTGAAATTGGCCTTGCCCCATTGAAATATGAAAAAACATTTTTCATTTGTCTTGGTAAATTGAATGCCTGTTTGAAGAAGTCCTTTCTTCATTTGGTGTTTAAGAATCAGTGAGCGGGTATTAATTTACCAAAATAGAGGGGTAAAAATGAAATTCTTTTTCCATCATTGTTTTGATTAGAATGCTTGTCTTATAGGATTTATAGTAATGGATTCAGTTTAGAAGAGCTGACAGTGACAGGGAGGCCATGACTTAGGGTAATCTGAATGGGTCACATAATTGAAGTGTAAGTAATTATTAGTTAAAGAAATGAAAGTTAGAATTATAAGATATTTTTTGGGCAATTTTCAAATATAGCAAAATGAGTCAAAGTTATTTATAAATATAACAACATGACATTGTCTATTTGTGATAGACAATGATAGACTACTATAATCTATCATGCATTTTATTATATTTGAAAATATTTATGATATTTTTGCTATTTATAATAATTACTCTATTTTTTAAGTATCAACTAAATAGACAAACTTACATGTTTAGGAATTACCGAATTGGTAATTTAGCCTTGATTATATATTAACTAACCTATGTTAATTAATCATAATAACTAATTAGTTACCGATTAACTATTTTCTGTTTCTCTATTACCTTTTTAACCACAAAAGCATTCATATTCTCAGACTTACATACTTTTTCTGAAAAATTGATCATTATATTGAAAATATTTTAGGCTAAATTGGTTATTTTCTAACTTAAGAAAATTTTAAACAAATCAATCATTATATTAATGGTAGAATTATTTTAAATGATATATATTTTTTAAGACTAAGAATATTAGCAATTTGTGTTCATATACTAACTGCAAAGATATTTTTTAATTTTTTTTTTAAAGTATAAAAGTATTTTTAAAACTTTTGAAAGTTAAGAGATATTTTTTAAACAAAATGCTAATTGTTTTCATTTAAAATTAACTATTAGGTGACTTTGGATATATTTTTTTTTAAAGTTTAAGGGTATTCTTAAAACCATAATTATAAATTAGGGATATTTGGTATAATTTAAGGAATAATTTAGGATAATATATGGTAGAATTGCAATTACATTGTTTGGGCTGAAGGCCCATTTTTCTTAGGGGTGTAAAAACAGAGCCCATATGGAAATTTGGAAGATGTAAAAATGGCGTCCCTACAATCTTCCATTTCCCCCTTCAAACCTTCATTTTCACTCCCATCTCTCTCTCACTTTCTCTTCACCTTCTTCTTCTTTCTCGAATCACCTTCCAACCTTCCATCTATGGCCCTTGCTCGTTGCTTCCTCCCTTTTCCATTTGAAACTTCGAAGCATCCACTCGCTGCTTCCGTTTTCACTTCCTCTACTGATTCTTCCTTCTCTGTCGCGCTTCATTCTGATTCTCGTCGGCCCCGAGGTTTTAAGCTCCCAATCACCACTCTCTGCTGCAAAATGCCCCTTCGCGGTAAGTATCTCTTTCTCTTAATTGTTCCTTTTTCCCCATTTCTAAATTATAATGTTGCTCTTCAACTGTAAGCTGCTTGAGCTTATTGGGTTTGTTGGGAATTTGCTGTTTCCTTTGATTGATGATTAATTTCGGATTCAGCATCTTTTCTCCGTTGTGAATTGATGGCTCTGTTGATTCATTTCGAATCAAATCTATGTAGGAACTAGAATTTAAGTAAGATTCAATTTATGGTCCCTTTGAAACTGTAACAATTGGGCCCTGATGATAAAAGTCTTGTTATGATCAAGTTGTACGTAATTGAACTACCTTTGATTTTGGATTGTGGGTTTTATTCACTTTCCTATTAACAAATTTTCAATCAAAATGTAGCTTGAGACTTAATCAAGGACTAACAGAAGTGCGAGGAACGATATGTAATAAGCGCCATAGCAGAAAACTAGTATTTTAACCCACAAAAAGTTTGTATATTACGCGCTCCTTTTTTATTTATTTATTTATTATTTTTTTTTTTTTTTATTTTTCTATTTTAATAAGAACAATTCTTGTTCTATTTTAATAAGAACAATTCTTGAAGTTGAATCTTATATAACTTTTAAATGAAAAGTAAACTTTCAAGTTAAGCTAATAACCTTTCAAATAGGTGTGTATTTGGCTTCAAACTTTAAAATTATGTCTAGTAAGTTCTTAATTTAAGAAATATCGAGTAGGTTTGTATGTTTTAAAAAATATTTAATATTTATCTATTCAACCCGAAATTGAAAGTTTAAGAGTTTACTCTTATTTTTAAAGTTCTACTTATTGAACACAAAAGTGAATTTCAAAGACTATTATAGAGTTTTCACAGTTTAGAGACCAAATGGACTTTTAACTTTTATTTCTTAGGGACATGAAGAATGAGAGAGTATTCTTCCTTTTTCTTCCTTTTTCAATAACTATGTGAGTTGCACTTTTTTTCTTGTCCAAATTTAGTTTAGTTACCGTAGCTAAATGGATTTCACACCCATGATCTCCATTTTTAAAAGTGTTCCATACCAAACAACGATTATAAAACATAGAATCTTAGTTTACTGGTAAATTCCTACTGCAGCAATGCAGGACACAAACACAACTATTGAGCAACTTCTTAGAAGGTTGGTGGTCAATTCTAGATTGAGATAGTGAACCTTTAACATTGTGTTGGACTTCATATTTCTTGAGAGTTCTTCATAACCTCACCTTTTTTGCATTTTTCTTAGTCATTCAAGTGAAACTTGGGGACTTTTATTAGCTCCCATTGAATTCACATAACAAAGTTTGTAACTTGTTTGACATCAGTAAAAGCCAAGCCACAAGATTCGGAAGCAACATTAATTGCCGGCTCCTTCACTGAATTCAAACACCTGCTGCTTCCAATAACCGATCGCAATCCTTTTCTTTCTGAGGGAACCAGACAGGTGACAGTTCTTTTATCGCTTCAAATTTTGTTATTCAACAAGAATTTTGATTCAGACAAGAATGACATTACATTTCCTCCTATAAGCCAACCTGGTTGTAAATCATTAGGAACATTTGTTTCTGTGCTTGCAAATTAGCCATTTCGATGTCTCAGTAGGAAGTTCGGTTTCTAGTATCATTCTATTTATTCCAACTTTTACAGCTTAATCATATATAAGTGATGAAGAAGCTGGTGAGTAAAATTTCACAATTGATCACTCCTTTGCTGGCACAATCTTTTATATACCATGTCAAGTACTAAGGTAGCTTTGGATCCATATTTTGAACAGGCTATTGCTACTACTGCTGCTTTGGCAAAGAACAATGGGGCTGACATAACAGTAGTCTGTATGTTCATTTCTTTTTTATTTTTCATCTTTAGGATGCAAAACTCCTGAAATCATATCACTATGATATCCACAGTGATTGACGAAAAGCAGAAGGATTCGTTTCCGGAGCATGAGAACCAACTCTCGAGCATTCGTTGGCATTTGTCTGAAGGTTTGTAGTTGTACATAACGCAAACCTCAACGTCTTGTTACATATTAATCCAGTTAAATTACGAATTTTCTCTTTTGGTTTAGATAAAGTTAGAATTTAGTTGTAGACTGAAATTTTTTCAAACTATAAGGATGAAATTCTTACTTTCTTCAAATTATAGGAACTAAGTTTGTAATTTAACGTATTATTACACATTTAGTTAAGGCATATGCAAACCAATCTGAGAAATCAACGAGTTTTTCATTGATTGACACAGGTGGATTCCAAGAGTTTAGATTGTTGGAGCGGTTAGGGGATGGAAGCAAGCCAACAGCAATCATTGGGGAGGTGGCCGATGATCTGAACTTAGATTTGGTAGTTCTAAGCATGGAAGCCATTCATTCTAAGCATGTAGATGCTAACCTACTGGCTGAGTTCATTCCATGCCCTGTTATGCTCTTGCCATTATGATTTTTGTACAATTTGTCACCAATATTAGAGTTTTATCATATGTGTGTTTTTTGTAACAGTGTCCGGGGTGTACCTGTGATTTATGTATATGTAAAGTGCTTTCGGAGTTTAATGGGACCCTTTTTATATTATCTAGAAAAAGTGATCCAATCAGTCTTCGAAATTTGGGATAGGTTGTTTTTGAGCTTTTGAATATTCAAACAATAATTTTACTTTGGAAGTTTGTATTCTAAGCTTATATTTAGAAAATTCTCAGAAATAGTCTCTTCAAATTTTCATATTTTAGAAATAACACGCTTTTTCAAAACTGGTTAAAAAGTTTTTCTCAGACATCCTTTCCTTTCTTCCTCCTCTCTCTCTTTTTCTTTTCATTTTGTAATAAAATTATATTTGTATCAAAGTCTATTAGAAATTATCATTAAAGAATTATCATTTGTTAGATTTGTCATATTTGCAAAACCTTAATAATTTGTTATATTTGCAAGTTCTTAAATAAGATTTTCTACCTATTTCCAATTTTCTATATGATTTTTAGCATTGCTTTTCTTATAAAAATATCTAGACGAAGTTATAAATGAACTTTGAATCAATTATTACCATCATCATTATTATTTAGAACTTTGAATCAATTATCCTATAAAAACTTTGAAATCAGATACCAACCTGACTTTATCATCGTTTAATTCATTAGGCCTATTTTAGTATAGTTAAGTTTGTAAAAATTTAATATAATTTACATCTTCTCGCCCAAAGAGAATACTATTATTTACCATTTTTTTTCCTGTAACGATGCAATTTACCAAATACTAATTTACTTGTATTATAGTTGATTTCTCTAATATATATATATATAAATTGACAACTATTTTAGAAGCTACAAAAACCCGAAAATAAGTCTTAAAGTGATGTTTATATTGGCTGATAACAAGAGAAATTAAAGGAATGTTTGAAGTTTTTGATAGCATTTAAAAACTTTTAATCATTCTTATAAATTTACCTGGAAAAACAAATATATTAGCATCCTATTTGATAAATAATATATTTTTTTAAACGAACTAATAAATTTTTTTTTTGTAATTTTTGATAAATAAATAAATAAATAAATAAATAAATAAATATATATATATATATATATATATATATATATATATATATATATATAAATTCTAACTGACTTTTGAAACCTACAAAGAATATTTTTCGATACAAGATCATTTTTGTATTTAAAATTTTCGAAAATTTTAAAATTTACTTTATCATAAAAGATATTTTAAAATTTAAAATCCAAATCGAAATCGGTAAAAGGGATATTCTATTTTATTTGACTATCCCAATCTAAATCTAAATACTAATATTTTCCCTTTACTTATTTAATTACGGATTATTTAACCAAAATTATTTAGGAAAAGGAATTTTCTTTTTTCTTCTTTAAATACGGCGCCAACAACATTTAGAAGTCACTCAATGCACTAATTGCGTGCTTTTCTTTTCATCATCATTAGTGCTTTCTCCTAAATAAGTAAGTGCTCTTCTTTTCATCATTATTTGCTAATTTTTTTCTTTTAAGTTACTAACTTTTTTTTATTATTGTTTTTAATTTCAGGCTTAAATTTTCATTTGCAAGCATAGTTATGAATCCCTCCTTTGCTCAAACATCAAATAACAATATTCATAACGATCGAGCATCATCAAATTCTGGAAATCAGGTACAATATATTTTTAATTCTTTTGCTTAAATTTGGTTTGATTATAATTTTGTTCATATTTGTTCTTATTCTATTCATATGTTATTATGTAGGATATTAATACGATAACTCGACATCGTCAAGTTAATAATTCTTCAAAAGCGTTAGTCACTCTCCCAACAAATAGGTCACAACAACAAGAGTATAATCGTCAAACAAATTATTATTACAACTCAATATCTACAAATTACAACAAAAATGGTAATAAACCATATTACCATAATAGATTTGAATATTGTAGTATTCAAAATCAAATGTGGTATTCTTCATATTCTCGTGGTTGGGGCTATTCAACACCTTTTCCTATATCACATCGATTTTATAACCCTCCATCTCGTCAAGGTAAACTTTAATCATTTAGATCTCCTTTGATTTAAATTTTTGAAATTACAAACTTAAGTTTAATTTTCAATAATCAAATGGTTATTAAGTTTTTTTTTTTTTTTATTGTTGATATTATTAGGATTTTTACCTCCAAAGACTCATAATTTGAATCCAAATGCTGAACCATATTATATGAATAATCCTTATTTAGCACCACCACTACCACTACAAGCATATCAACCAAGACAATATTATTATGAAGAGTTGTATTGGAGAATAATAAATCAAGTTAATTACTATTTCAGGTATACTTTATTAGTATTTTTTTTTTATTTTCATAAAAATTACTTATTTATTATTATTTTTTTTCCAATCTTTGAAATTTAATTTTATTAAATGAGACTTATTTGTGCAGTGATAAAAATTTATTTAAAGACACATTCCTTAAAAGCCATATGGATTCTCAAGGATGGGTTTGGATTACACTGATAGCTTCTTTTCCTAAAGTAAGTGAAGCCTTGTTCATGTTATTAACATATTTTATCTTAAAAGCTCATCTAATCATTATATTTTCTATAAAAATAAATTGGAATTTGGTAAAAATTAAAGTTTCAAAAGCTTAGAAATCATTATAATATTTTCATCCATTTTTATTGATATTTGTTTCATTTTATTTTGCAGATGCAATTATTAACAAATGATATCCAATTTATCTTATTTGCATTACAAGGATCGAGTGTTGTTGAAGTATCGGTAAGTATTATAGAAGAAATTTAACATGATTTTTTTTTCTTTTTCATTTCTTAAAAGAATAATTATTGTATCTACTATATTCATTTTTCTATATTTATTATATTAATTACTAATTTTGTTTTTCTATCATGTATTAGGGCTACAAAATAAGAAGAAAGAGGAGATATAATCTCCTGAATTAAATGGATAAGATGAAGCTTCACAATAACCAATATTTACAATGCTAGTGTTTTGGAAGATTTAAGATTTTCTTCAGCAGTAATTGTCCAAAGGTTACCAAAGTGAGATGCATTTTGTAATGTACCTATGAGTGTAAATGGTTGAAGCTATGTGTGTGCCATAGCTCAACAAGTATGTAGATAGGTATATATAATCAAGATTACGATCTCGAGAAAAAGACGTGTTTGATCCATTGAATTATGTTTATGTTCATCCGACAATGTTATCCCTTTTGATCGTTAATAAATTAGAGTTTTTAATTAATAGCTAGATAAGTTTAAGATATGCTTAGAGTTACAACATTTTTCCTTTTAATTATCGAGAAATTTCAAATCATTCATTTGACATAGATTGTGTGAAATGTATAATTTTGTATTAATAAAACTCTTAAATTTTCATAAGTGAATGAACTTAAATCATTCATTATAATAATTACTTTTGAAAATCATCAATGTTTCACAGGCATATGTTGAGTTATTCAAATATTGATTAGATCATTGATGCATTGACAATTCTTAAAGGACATTCTAATTGAAGGTTTAAATGAATTAATTATATATATATAAAAAAAAAAAAGAATAGGGGTTGAATTGATACATTTATAAGTCTTTCATGATGTTTATCTAAATAAAATAAAAAGATATAAATTGAAACTAAAGTTTAAGTTTTAAATTGATATATATTTTTTCTCTTTTTAGGAGATTTTATTTCAGCTTCTTTTCATTGTTTTTTCAAATTTCTTTAATAAATTAAATTCTTATTTAATAGCGAGAGGAATTCAAGATATATGTTTGAAGTTTGATATAGTATCTGAATTTTTGTTATGAACCAATCCAAAGTTTGTTTTTTTTTTTTTTCAATTATCTAAATAAAAGAAAATTCCAAATTTATGGCCTAACAATTAAGAGAAGAAATATATGTCAAATTATATTGTTAACTTATACTTAATTTTGATAATTAGAGATGTAAACCTACGATTTAACTCATGATGAGACAATTTTCCTATTTAGATATAAAATTAAGAGTTTAAGATCTCATTAAATATATTTAATAAGTCAATTAAAATGGTTAACAAGAATATATTAAACACAAATTCAAAAGTTATGAATTTTGAGCAAGGCTATTTTTTTTTTTTAATGATTTTTTAATTTTTTAATTTTTTAATTTTTTTTTTATATGCGACACCAAATCATTGTTCTTAACAAAATTTATCATTTAAGTCGCTTCAAAAGTAAAAAGATATTAAAAGAGAAAAATTAGACACCAATGGAGATGTTCGAGGGCATGTAACTAGTAATCCAATTTCATATCTTTT
>QLSR01000333.1:548710-566359 GCA_031780015.1 Citrullus colocynthis
AAAAAAAAAAAAAAAAAAAAAAAAAAACCCATTTTCCCACAGGTATGATGCATGTTTTATAGGGAAAGATTAATATTGAAGTTGGAAAAAAGGGTTTAGTTCAAATGATATGAATAGAAAGAAGGTTTGAATTGTGATTGAAAATAGAAATGAAAAAAAAAAAAAGAAAATAAAAATAAGATCTTGTGATATAAGAAAGTTGGTGAGTTTCATTTAAAGAAGAAGAAGAAGAGGAAGAAGGAGAGTGGGTTAGTTTAGACTTTAGAGCGACAGAGTAATAAAAAAGATGTTAAAAGGGAAGAAATTTGGGACAGAGCTATCCTCAGCTGACAACTGTCTCTTTGCCAAAGACTACTCTATGCTAACTCTGACAAATATATATATATATATATATATTTTCTTCATAATTCTTATTCATTTGTACTTCTTTTTGGTTCTTTTGCTTTCCAATTTCAGTGATTTGTATTTTTTTTCTTTCTCTATAATGTAAATTTGTGTTCTCTTTGGTGAACTCCAATTTTGGATGATTGGAGTTATTACTTAATTTTTATTTTTTTTTTTTAAGAAATATCAATTTATACTCTAAATTTTTTAGGTTTTGTATCGATTTAAACCCTAACTTTTTGTAAGTGTGTTAATTTACATTTTGTGTGAAACTTATAATTATATCAATTAAACCCTTAAGGTTTTTTAAATGAATTAATTTAGACTCTTAATCAAAGTTTCCTTTGAGAGTTGTCTATGCAATTACCCTAAATGTCTATTTTATAAAACTGACGACATTGGGCAAACTCTATACATGTTTGAGAGTTAGTGTATAGATGGTTTTCAAAGCTAATCATAATGAAAGGTTTAAATTGATTGGTTTTATGAAAATTGTGAAGTTAAATTGACTCATGATATTGGTCAAATGAAATTTGAAGGAAGGTGTAAATTGATATACTTCTAAAAGTTTAAGGTTTTAATTGATATAGCCCCCAAGGTAGAGGGGTATAAATTGATATTTGTAATTTTTTTTATTTATAAGTTTATTCCATAAACTTTTATTTGGTTCTTAAACTTTAGTGTCTAAATGGTTAGTAGATTTTTAATTTTGTGCCTAATAGATCAATGATCTTTAAGATTATTTATTATATAGATTTTTAAACTTTCAACTTTGTCCATTAAATCTATGAAGTTCTAATTTTATGTGTAATATGTCATTGACCTCTATTCAACATTTTAGAAAAATTCACAAAAATATAATACGATACAAAATTGAAAGCTTAAGGCTTCATTATACATAAAATTCAATTGCATATCAATTCGATTTAATTTTTTAAAATTCTCAACATATTGGAATTTATTGGTCAACACAAATATTAGAGTACAATAATTTTGAAGTTTAGAATCTGATGTGAGTGAATGAATCAATGAATAATTGATTCGATCAATTTGATGAAAGATGAGTTTTTTTTTTTTTTTTTTTTTTTTNAATATATTTCCCTATGAGGTTACAATAATTTGAGAGTATGATAAATAATTTTCTTTCAAATCTATGTATTGAACAAACAAACTCCCAAATGCCTTTGAGTAGAATAGAATAAAATATCTTAGATCACTTTTCAAGCTCTATAGAGTAAAGATAAGATAGTTCATGTCAAGATTCATGCACCAAAGGACGATCTCACCATTATTTCATCCACACAATTCAAAGTTTTTCACATTCAAAATCTAATAATTTCGTTAAAGATCCGTACAAAAACACAAGAATTATACGCGAAGTCATATAAATCAAGCAAATAACAATAAATTAAACAAAAACATATATATATATATTAAAAAATGAATGAGCTATATAGACATAATATCCCCACCTTCGATATTTGCTCGACCTCGATCCCAATCCCGACCCCGACCCCAACCCCGCCGTGCAGACACAAAATCTAGAAGGCACAAAAAACAGTCAGCAGGATGTAGTTGGTCAATGACTCATTGGCAATATGTGTAGATAGAGAATTTTGAAAGAGAGAAAGAAAAGAAAAATGTGAAAAGGGGAAGTAATGATTAAGTTAGTGAAGTGTGGGAAATGAGAGAGCAGGTTGGCTATTTACTATTAGATTCTGGAAAATGAACTTTTCCAAGAAACAAACTTTAATTCTTTTGCACCTCAAAACCCTAAAGAAAGGCCCCCACCACACCAAACTACACCCACAAGTTTTCTTCTCAAACTAAAACATAAATTATATATACACAATTTTTTTCTTTTTATTTAAAAAAAAAAAAAAAGAAGAAAAAAAAGAAGAAAAGATTCAAGAGAGGACATTGGTTTTTGGGCAGTGCTACAAAACCAGATGTCAAGTTCTCAAAAGTTCTGTTTTCTTCTGATTTTTTTTTTTTTTGGAAGAAAAGTTTTCTTATGATTATTCTATCTATTTTTTTTCACTTTACACAAAGTAGGTTTAAATTATATTTTTGTATATTCAGAAGATTATCTTGAGTTGGGATCAATAAAGGTACTTTCTCAGTAAAAAGTGTTTATCATCTTGCTAATCATCTTTAAAGCCACATTCCTAAAGTAAAGATTTGTGTTTTGTAAAAATGGTGGTCATTTCTGGAGTAAAGATTTGTTTTGGAAGTTTTGTTAATAATTTCATTCTTACTAACGAAAATATTAAGAAGTATGGAATTGATATTAATACTCTTTTGTTTGTTTTGCAGGTGATCAAAGGAATCTGCTATTCTTGCTCTATACTTGTGTAAATAATTCTCTATTTACTAGGCTCATTTGCCTCTTGTAGGGAAGAGTGATCTACAATGGATTTATGGGAATGGACTACGAGCGAGTTAAGACTCGAGGAGAGGGCTAAGGCCATCAATTGTTTTTGAGGAGCCTGTGGAATTTTAGAACTTAGCTTCTATCATCGGTGTCGAGGGTCGTGATGGTTGAGTGTGCAAATTGATCAACAATTATCTTCTTGTTAAGCGTGTTGAGGTCATTGGGAAACTTGATCCAGTAAGGCTCGAGAGTCAGGAATGATGATCCTCCCGAATGGTTGTTGGAAGCTCAGTGTTGATGCCTTTTGGTGCATGGTCAAGAAGGTGGGCAGTTTGTGGGTGGCTTGTGACTCTCAGGGCTCTCTTATATGCACTGGGTCAAAAGATTCAATAGGATGGCCTATCAAAGCTTTGGAAGGTGAGACTATTCAGGTTGGCCTTTATTCCCTTCTGCAATTAAGAGGGGAGGCATGTCAACCTCTTATAGTGGAGTCAGACTCAACAAATATCATTTGAGCCACTGTTGTGCTTGCCAAGCATTTTTGTGAGGTTTCCTTTAATTACTGTAGTCGTTCTTATAATTTTGTCCCTCATTCTCTAGCGTGTGCTGATGTGAACCTTTTTTTTATCCCCAGAGTCTTTCCTCTGAGGAGAAAGGTTGTGTTGCCCGCTGGGATGATTTTTACCCTAGTTGAGTGTTCTTTATTCTTGACGAGGACATTTCTTGTGTTTAGTTTTTGGTCTTACTGAAGTTTATTTCTTAAGAAAAAAAAAACCTTTGAAATTTGTTTCAAAATAAATGTCAAGAGATAATTCTTTTAGTTAAAATAAGATAGAAATTGAGGTGATGGTTAATGTAAAAACTTGAAAAACATAGGTGACATTTATTTGTAGCATTCTTCACATTAGTTGACATAGTCGTTGATTTTGAATACATTTATTTTGTAAATGATTTTAATAATATATTTTAAAACAAAATAAATGGTAATAACGAACAATAATCTATGTAGTTATAAATAATTTTAATGTAAGAACCATTTAAAAAGTTAATGGTATTTGGACAAATTTGTCCAACTTTAAAAATAAAAATGAAACTTCTCAAATTTATAGGGTAAAATTGAAACCTACTCCAAAGTTGTTTTAGGTGTAATTTTTATGATTAAAAAATACTTATGATATATAAATGTTGCTGAATACGTAACAATTCAATCGTTTCATTAATAATGGTAAAAATCATATTGAAAAATTGATAGGAAATAAAAACTTATTTTTAAAATAAATGTCATGAAACAATTTTATTAAAAAATTATTTTAAATGACTTAATTGTTGAATGACTTAATTGTTGAAAATATTTACAAGTAATAAAACAAATTATCGATAGAACAAACATACACAAATAATAATATATATGCGTTGAGTAAAATTTTATTATATTTATAAATATTTTAGTTCATTTTTATTATTCGAAAACAAGTTATTTTATTACTTATTTATTTATTTATTATGTATATGTTGGTACTAACTTATGTCTGTTTAGTGTCCAATGGCGGCAAACCCATATCTGATTCTCTTCTTCCATGGCAGACTGAAATGGGTAGGGAGCTGTGTACATTATTTTATTATTATTTTTTTTTTTTTGTCTACAAGATTAAATCAATCAAATCAAGCTTTTGTAATTTATTTAAGAGACAAAAGAATACATATCATCTTTTGCTTTGCTTCTAAACTTTGTTAATAAAGTTATCCTTTTATATATATAATCTTCATCTTTCTTCCATAATTCATAAATTATTATAGAAACATAGGGTGTAATTGTTTTAAAGGAATGAACTCATGAAAATATTTTCAAATAAAATTTTGTTATATACTTTCAAAAAAAATTGATAAGATTTTGAAAACATACCGAGAATACTAAAACATTTAATTTGAATCTAGCTTTACATACACATAAAGTTTGAGAGTTTTTTTTTTTTTTTTTAAGTCAACAACTATTTGATATATTTCTATGATGGTATGATATTTGTCTACTTTTAGCTCAATACTCAATGGTTTTTCTTTAAATAAAAAAAAAGTTTTAGAGTTTTTTTTTTTTTTTTTAAGTCAACAACTATTTGATATATTTCTATGATGGTATGATATTTGTCTACTTTTAGCTCAATACTCAATGGTTTTTCTTTAAATAAAAAAAAAGTTTTAGAGTTTTTTTTTTTTTTTTTAAGTCAACAACTATTTGATATATTTCTATGATGGTATGATATTTGTCTACTTTTAGCTCAATACTCAATGGTTTTTCTTTAAATAAAAAAAAAGTTTTCATTTTCTTATATACCATTGTTCTTTCTTGCTTCTAACATGGATGACATTCTTGGCATTCCCAACTATTTTACTCTATTTTTATTAAGATTAGTAAAAAACGGTGACCCTCTATTTAAAGTCAAATTTTAATTTTATATAAGTCAATCTAAATATAACTTGACTAGTTAAGCCATTATAATATGTGATTTGAATCTCAAAAATCGAAATATCAAAATTAAAAATTGATTAATCCTACCAAATATGGAGGTAAAAAAGGGATGGTTGGCAAAAATGTACATTTGAAGAACTTGAGATTTTGGAATTAACACCAAAAATAATTTTGAGAAAGAAAAGAAAAAAGAAAAAAAAAATGGGTTGATTAAAAAGTAGTGAGGTGGTTAATTTTGGTGGTGGCGACAGGTGGTGGACCACCGGACTAGCGTATGTTGCTCAGTGTTACTGTCGTTTTTTTTGGTTGGCAGTCTCGTACGACATGTAGTCTCCAGTGCCAACCAATGCTAATAGCCCAATGGGAGCACTCATAACATCAAACGACGCCGTTATGTGTTTATTTTATTTATTTTTATTATTGTTTCTCTCACGTGCTGCTCTGCCTTGTCCACGTGTTTCAATTACAACCTCAGTGTTTGTCAGCTCATTTTGGAATCCGTCTTTTTTGGGGTTTCAAAGCAAATATCTTCTTTTATTAAAAAAAATATATATAATTATTTTTAAAATTTTTCTCCTTTCTTTCATTTTCCCTTTGCCATATTTGGTCTAAAAACTCTTGTAATTAATTCAATTCTTCCCTTTTCAAGATTTCACCCTCATTTTTCTTATACCCACTTTCATTCAATGAAGTGCATGCCTCCTCTCCTCTCTCCTTTGAATTATCACTTATATGATTGTGTGTGCATATCTTCAACCATCTTACCCTCATACAAAACAAATCATTTAGGTCTTAATTTCAAATAGTCATTTATCCATCCAAATTTAGATGGGTTTAGCTGCAAATCTTCAACTGCCATGTTCACTCACAAGTTTGTCAACCCTAGAGTTTTTATTGTTTTCTTTAGTTTAATAGGTGGGTGGTGAAAATCAAACCTCTAACCCTTTTATAACTTAATTAATCAATAGAGTTATACTTAAATTGATTGACGATCCTAAAGTTTATTCTTAGACAAACTTGTGGTTTTTAACACTAGTCCAACCTAATATTATTTCCTCTAAACTAGAGCTTGCTAAATTAGATTTGCATCCAAACATAACCATCTTTCTTAAACACAAGATAACCTAAACAAATTCTCAAAACATGTGGAAGATGATGTTTGTAGTGTGGGTCTAAATTTGAATTTAGGTGGGTTTTTCTAAAAGTTGTCAACAAGCAAGTATGGAGGAGAAGAGACGACCATTCGAATCTTTAAACTTTAGTGTATTAACTAATCGAGTTATGTGTTGGAAATGAAGTGTTTGTAAACGTGCAACCAAAACAAATATAAGAATGAATTAAGGGTAGTTTGAAGTACAACCCTAAATAACATGGGGGGTAGGGGGTGTTGATTAATAAATGTTATTAAATTTGAAAGAAAGGGGAGGAAATGGAAGAGGGTGTGGGAAAAGAGGAAGTTGAAAGAATGAAATAATATGTTTCCAAAACATACTGTACTCTGTACCAAACAAACTTACTTGTCTTACCTATCAAAGTACTTTCTATCTTCAACAGCTGTCTTCTCTTTCTCTCTCTCTCTCATACAAATAAATTAACTTTGAAATAGCCTCAAAAAATAAAAATAATAAAAATAATTGAAAAGCCCACCATTAAAAACCACCATCTTCTCTTTACACAAAACCTCTCTAATTTCTCTCTTCTCTTCTCTAATGGAAGAAGTTTGGAAAGACATTAATCTCTCTTCTCTTCACTCTCGTTCTGACCATGACTTCTCCGCCGCAGCCGCTGCTCCCGCCACTCCCATCAGCCTCCACCACCACTCCGCCGCCGCCAACTTCCGTCACATCATCCTCCAAGACTTCCTTTCTTCGTCCACTTCCAAACTTGACTCCTCCTCCGCTGCCACCGCAGCCGCCGTCGCTGCCCCACCACCTACTGTCTTGTCCTTGAATTCCACCCGGGAATTGCATTTCCCGGATAACGCCGTCGCCGCCGCCCACTTCCGCCACCAGGATCCTGCCTCCGTCTCCGCCGCTTTCCACAGCCCCTTTGATCAAGTCCTTGGACCACCGCCCTTTGGAAAGAAAAGGGTCCCTGATTCTGACAGCAATAACTCCGGTGATCGGCGGCAGAAACGGATGATAAAAAATCGCGAATCCGCTGCCCGATCTCGGGCCCGAAAACAGGTCAAATTAAATTCATTAAAAAAATTTATATTAATTTTGAAATAACATTATTTATTATTCTTTTTATTGGGTTCAATCCACAGGCTTACACAAACGAGCTGGAGCTTGAAGTGGCACATTTAATGGAAGAAAATGCAAGACTTAGGAGACAGCAAGAAGAGGTAAATTTATACCATTTTTCTTTTTTTTTTTTCCAAAATTATATAGAATTTTGAATTAATTACCAAATTTTGATTTTTATATTTGAAATTTAAGTAAATTACCAGACCAACCGGAGATTTTTTAACTATGACATATTTACTCCTTAAAAAAAATATATATATAATAATAATAAATAAACGAGTTATGTCTCTTTCTTAAAATAAGAATACAAGAAATAAGAAACAGAAACGTTAAAAAGACGATTGTGTCTATGCAGCTACGTGCAGCAGCAACAGTGCAAGTCCCGAGAAAACACAGGCTGCAGCGGACATCGACGGCGCCGTTCTAACAATAAGAGAGGGGTTTTTGAGAAGTTATATGTGTGAGGTTAATTTTGTGGGATGAAAAGAATGAAATTCTGATATGTTTGGCATAAAAACCCTTTTGTGATTTAGGTAACAAAAATTTAACAGAGAACTAATTTTCAACCTGATGATCAGTGTTTGTGTAGGGCAGATAAAAGTGAATTTGCTTTGAATATGGAACCAACAACTCTCTTTTTCTCCCTACCTTTGACTTCAAAATAATAATAATAATTAAAAAAAAAAACAACAAAAATCTTTATTTGAATAATTCTTGGATTTTTGTTCGATAAGAATATGGCGTTACAAATGTGGGGACGAAACGAGAGAAAAGATTTGAATTTTTTGAATTGTAGCGGAGGGGTTATTATCAATGCATTTAGCTAGTTCGATTGGTTGACAAAATTGGCAAAGAATATGTTAAATGAAAAAATTGACGAATGGCTAATTAGTTCATGGCTCAAACGGTTAAAGTGTTATTAATTATTCTAACTTAAACTTTGGTTTTTTAAGGGGGAAAAAATCAATCATAAATGTTTGTTTTTTAAATATTCAACTTTTCATGTTTTGGTCCCAATTTTTCTTTTCACAAGAATATTATCTCACAAATAATATAAATGAGAGGATTAATTTTTTTTTTTTTTTTTTTTACTATTTATTGAGGTAAAGGTGTTTTTATTTACTGACCTATGCTTATTTGGGTATATGGTTTTGATTTTTTATTATTATTATTTTTTTCTTTATAAGAACAAGAACTATCAGTAGTAATTATCAAAAAGAAAAAAGAAAACAGTGTATATATAAATACATTGGCATTTTATTAATTAAGTTGAAGGTGGCTAGTGATATTGATTTAGATGATTTTAATTAAAAGGGGAAAAAAGCAAGAAGGCCAATCACATCCAAAACCATGAAAAAGCTATATTGAAAAAGAAAAAGAAAAAGAAAAAGAAAAAGAAAAAGAAAAACAATTCACCCCATGTATCAATTCTGTAATAATTAATTAGTTAAGGTGTCAAAGTTTAAGGTAAATGATTATATCAATACCAACTTCATATTTAAGTTTCCAAAGATTTAGATCCATTTATATATACTTAGGGCATCAGCAAATAATGATACAATGACCTCAATTGCTGACCTTAAAAGTTAACCAAAATAGTAGAAAAAAAAACTATATTAAATACAATCATTCTTTATTTCTAATTAGAGAAAACCCAAAATTAGATAAAACTCAGGTACCAACTAAGCTAACCTTTCTAACATGCTTAAAATCACTGTCATCCTCTTTTCCTTGTCTTCCTTCTTTTTATTTATATATGTTTAGAGCCCTATGTTTTCACGAATAAAAATACTAGGGGTTAATTGGACTGTACTTATATTTGTGCAATCCAATTAAAATTTGCCATGTGATAAACAAGACTGCATCTATGCATTGCTCTTTCACAAATCATAAACTCATAGCAACATAAATAACAAAAATTATGGTCGCGTCTAATAGTCGTTTTGTTTTTAGTTTTTTTGTTTTTGAAAGTTAAGATCTTTTTTGCTCTCCACCATCTACTGATATTTACAAAAAGGTTAAAATATCATCTTGGTTCTCATACTTTGAAGTTTGTCTAATTTGAATACATGTATTTCCAATTGTCCAATTGTGGTCCATCTACTTTTAATAAATCTTAAATTTAGTTCTCAATGTTAGTTTATTATTGATTTTTTAAAAACCTTTTGTTATTTATTAGTATTTTTATCATAAAGATTAAAATATATTCACATATTTCATTTTCTTACATGAAAATTATTGTTATTATTTAACCAGTTTCGATATAATTTAACTTTCAGGGACTAAAATGAACATCTATTTAAAGTATATGAACTAAGATTGGACAATTGAAAGTATAGGGACTAATATTGACCAAACTTCAAAGTATGTGGACCAAAATGGTATTTAACCTTACAAAAACTAAGTCAACAAAGTTTTGAAAACCAAGTCAAGTTTTTTTTTTTTTTTTATATAGCATTTGATTTGTAATTCAAGTATTTGTTTTACGGAAGTAAAGACCAAAATTGAAAAATTGAGAGAAAACAAACACAAAATTTTAAAAGTGAGAACTAAAAACAAAATCATTACCTAACAAAACCTAAGACTCTTCCCTCCAATTCTTCAATGCAAATTCAAACTACACAAAATTCTAAGCTTATCATAAGAAATATCTCTTTGTGGAATTGGGTTTTTTTTTTTATGAAAAAAAGAATGCAAAGGGATCAAAATACACAAAAGGGTGAACCATTGAAAATGGAATTGCAATGGACACATAGGAACTGTGGAAGGGAATCTAATGGGTAAAAAAGGAAAAGGGCATAAAAAATTGCAATTTTTTTTTTTTTTTGGTACTAATTTCCACCATCATCAACTTTCTACTTCTTTTGTAGTGTTATCAGTTATATATTGTCCTTTTATCTTATCCACCACTATCACATTTCTTTGCAAACTAATGTAACCTTTCTTTCACTTCATTATTTCATTTTACACATCATATTCTTCTATGCTCTTCTTTTTCTTCCATAAAGCAAATATCACTAAGCTGACTCCTCTTCTCATAGAGAGTGACTGTAAAATGGATTTGAAAAAGAAAAAGAAATTTATATATATATATATTTTTTATAGTATAGAGAGTGTATGGTTCTTCTAAATAAAGAGAGTAAAGTCGAGCTCTCATTTGGAGATTACTTACTTCTTTCCCCTTTGAGATTATCAAATAAGGCTATTTATAATGCTCTTCCTCTAACACTCACCTACGATTATGTGTAATGTAGACAATGTCAAGGTAGTTGAGACTCTCAAGGTTGTAGGAGGCGAGGTCGAGCCCAATTTGGTTATTTCTTGAAGCTTTGATTTTTTGTTTTTAGGACGTGTGTTTTCTCATGTCACCTCCTAGCTTCCCTTGAGCTTGAGCCTACCCATGAACTTTAATTTGGGTCTTGTTTGGGGCAACCCTCGACAAATTTTACAAATAATTTTATCATGATTTGAACTAGACATAAATTCTCAATAAATGTCATCCAAATTGAAACTTACGAAATAGTTACAATCAAATCAGGTCACTTATAACTTTGTTTTGTGGACCTCTCCCCCTATTGCTTCAGAACTTGCATTGAATGTTGGCAATGGTGTTGTTACTCGAAATCATTATGAAAATATTATGGCAACGTAGAGCTTAACTTTGAAATTTTACTTGGGATGTTTGAGAATGGCTGAAATTGTGGCCTTTCACAAACGATTGGTTATTGGTGTTTGATTGTACAAAAATGAGATTCAACCAACAATAGATGATATCCATCGTATATGGAAGACATCAATCACTCTCAAATACTTTGTATCCAACATATTTCAAGACAAGCAAATAATGGAGTAGCCAATGTGTTAGTCCTCTATACTCACCTCCATCACAACTACCAAATTTGAATAGAGGACCTGTCCGCTTGGACCTCACATGTGCACACTTTAGATTGTTACCATTAAACCAAACATAAACCCTAAACTCTCCCAACTTCAAGCGGGTAGTTGAACAAGTTGAAATTTTGAAGGTATAATTGCAACCACTGTTGTATAATCTAAGATGAGTTTACTTTTGTTTTTCTTTCTAATTTGTCTATGTATAGTACAATGGAAGCTCAATAATTAAAAGTTGGACCAATAGGAAAATAAAGGAATATATTTGAACATCCAACCAATTTGGGGTCAACATAGACAAATACACAAGAATTTGCTGCAGAAATGACAAGATATAATATTGGTCCACACAACACAGAGAGGACAGAGGCTTTTAAGAAATCAAATGGTGGAGAAAAGAGAGAGAAGAAAATTAAAAAATAATAATAATAATAAAAATAAAATTAAGGCTAAGTATTTTTCTTTTTATTTTTTTCTTTTTTGAGACAAAGGCTAAGTAGTTGAATTGAATTTGGATTGAGCACTTTACATGGTGGGAAAAGGAATGAGACACATGTCTGCAGGGCATCAAATGTTGTGCTTTGCTTCTTTTCTCATGTGGGAACCATTTGATTTGACCCAATTGGATCTTTGTGAGTGAAATGGGAAGAAGGAAAAAAAAAAAAAAGAAACAAAAAGGTTAAAAATTCACTAAGATTTGAGTGTTTTCTTTTTTACTCTTGTGGGTATTTTATGAACAAGTTCTTTGTATCTTACCCTAATTGCATTTTTATTTTTTGGGTATAAATCACCTCTTTTGAGGTTTTCTTACCATTTGCTATCTTGGGATAAACCAAACACTTCCTAATTGTTATCATTGTTTATTATATATATATATATATATATATATTTCTACCACATGACCTAAATAACATGCAACTTTTTTTCAATACTTAAATCTATATTTAATTGCCATAGACTCTATTTTACTACTTACTCTACTTAAATTACTTCTTTTAACACTTGAGTTGTTGGATTTGTATAATGTGTTGGTGTGAATTCTAATCTTGGGACAATCCTATTATAACTACATAAATTAGTACAAATTAAGTATAAAGTAATTTGTTGGGTAGCACTTTTAGAGATAAAAATTAAATGTATAACAATATTTTTTAAAAATTGCAAATATAGCAAAATCTATCCGTTATAGACTCCTATTAGGGATATAATCTATCACTGAAAGACCCTTACTAATGATATGGCCAATCACATACAGACTTTATAGGTAGGATTTAAATTTTGCTATATCTGCAAAAAATTTGAATCTGATTGTTATATTTGCAACTGCCCCTTAAATATATGTTTTAAAAAAAAATAAATATAATGTATTTTTTTAAGTAATAATTTGATTATTTGTTCCAAGCCAAGTACACTTAACTTTAGACAAAAAGAATGGTGCACATTGTTAATATAGGTTATAACCATACTTGCATATGCTATGGATCTTTGTCTCTTGCCGTATATGATATCAATTTATTTATGTACTCTTCTACTCAAGCATCACACATTAGCATGGGACTATGTGTGTGCATGTGTATAATCACTTATTCTATACTATCAAAAGTGGTTGAAATTTTTTTTAATATATGACAAACACAATTTGAACTATTTATTAAATATTAGAAAATATATCAATTTATATCATAATGAAGGGTTTAAATTCATAAGCTTATGAAAATTTAGGAGTTTAATTCATGATATTGGTAGAATGAAATTTAGAAGAGGATGTAAATTAATATACTTATAAAAGTTTAGGGTTTTAATGAATACAATCCCCAGAGTTTGAATGTATAAATTGATATTTTCCATAAATATTATTATTATTATTATTATTGATAATTTTGGACCAATAGAATAAATCTAAAACATTAAAGCAAAAGAAAACGAAACCAAGGCCATTACAAAAGATGTTGAGCCAAGGGAGGGGAGTTGGGCCTCAAGGCCAACCTCTCCCTCAACCTTAGAGCCTGAGGAGCTAAACTTTTGCACAATGTGTGCCTAGCACGCCCCAGTCCAATAAACTCAAATAAAAACCAATTAGGGTTATTGGAGAACCTGATTTTAAGAAGTAACATAAGAAATTTGAGGTCAATCCTCTCTATAAATACAGCTTTCTATGAGTAACTTCAATCTTTTTAGCTTCCTCATTCTTTTCCTTTCTAACTTAAGCATTAGAGTGTGTGTTATAATCATTACACTATTGTGTAGATTTTTTTTTTTCGATTTTTGTTCTTTTCCCTTTTAAGCAAATTCACTATTGTTATCACATTAATATTATATGTGTTTTTCGTGTTCAAATTTTAGCATCAACAATTATCATATTTGTGAGAGTGATAGCCACATTTGATAACCTTTTAAGTTTTACTCATGAAAGTATGAAAGTAGTAGCAAGATATGTTAATTTATATTCTAATTTCTGATTATAACCTTATTCGTGAACCTTTGTAGTACACCACCAAAAGCAAAAGGAAGCATAAATTGAATACTCGAATAAAAATTCAATTGGTAAAGTCTAATTAACTTAAAGTTTTTTATGGTACCTTTGTCGATAAAAAGAAGATAGAGGGAGAGAGAGAAGAGAAATTGAGGTTCTAAATGTGAAAAATAGTATAAATATGGTCATTGCTAGCTATAACGTTATTATTAACTTTTCTTGTGTCACTCTTAGGCTAGGTGGTCTTATTATTGTCCTTCTATTTATCCTTTTTTTGCCCTTCTCGTGTCTAAAGAGAAAGGGTTGTCCCTCCAAAAATAAACTCAATGTTATTTGAAGTCCAATCCTATGCAAAGAGGGGTACTAACTTCGAACGACTAAGTACCATCTACATATGTATTTATGTGTTTTCTATCTTTACGTTATTTACATTTATGACCCTACGATCTAAAAAAGTATATTATATAAATTCTCTAACCCTAAAAGCACATCAACTCTGTAATCTGTATTATTCCCTCTAATTAAATTGTTCTCATTCTACTTTGTGAACTTAATTAACACACTACTAATAAACTACGTAAACCTTTGAATCTATCTCTTTTGCTTTCCGTTTTCTATCTAATATATTATTATAATTTTAGATTTGTCATTTTTATTTTTATAAATATGAACATTGACGGATAAATTGTTGTTATTATAATTGTTACTGTTATCATTTTTTTTTTTAATTTGACCATGGGTGGTTGCTACGGATGTGATTAAGATTTGATTTTCTAGCTTAGTATTGCATTTAAAATAAAAACTTTTCACTGTCTAAAGACCTTAGTAGGTCAATGTTTGAACATATATATATATTGAGTAATTCTTTTTACCAATTACTATAGGAAAATTATCTTAAATAACAAAACTGTTTAAAATATTTACAACTAATAGCAAAATACACGGTTTATTTGCAATAGACAGTGATAAATCGCGATAGACTATAACATAGATAGTAGTCTATCGTGATTTATTGTAGATAAACAATAAAATATTGTTATATTTATAAACATTTTAGTTTATTTTGTTATAGAATGAATAACATAAAAAAGAACTAAGTAAACCTTTGCATCCCCCAACAGAGACTTCTAAAAAGAGAGAGTGAGAAAATAAAAAATAGAGGTTCTAAATTACAAACTTCCAACACAAAAAAAGAATAATAATAATAATAATAATAAATAAATAAATAGCCAATTTCATGTCAATCATAGGCTGTGATGCTCAGCCTCAGGTGTAGGCAGAGAAAGCAACTCCCTATCATATTCCCTTTGCTACCATAGTAAGTGCAATAAATAGCAACAAATCACTCCTAACTAGTTCAATTCGATTGGAACCGAACCGATAAATTCAACCTAATCAAATCATAAACGTATTTATTGAGATTAATCGAAATCCACATAAGCTTACTTACATACTCCTATAGTATTAAATAACCTGTGACTTTAAACATACTTAAATTTAAGTAGATAAAAATACATTTTACCATATATTTCAAAAAGTGGATGGAGATTGTATATACATGCATATTAGCATCATCCTATTTCCAAATTACTATACATTGAATGAAATCAACCATGGGATGCTATGATGATGTCATAATGTGCCCAACAACTTGTGGGTTTAAACAAATTGGGGGTTTGGTAAACCACTTTTACTGGCTGCAAAATTTAAGAGTGGTTTTTCTTTCTTTTTCTTTGTTTGGCTTTCATTCATATTAGCCACTAAATATTTATAAGGCATAATTGCTTTAGAAAGTTGGGAAGTTTAGCTAATTATGAATCTCCCCTTCCCCCACAACATTAACAGATTAGACATGAATTTCAATGGTTCCACTTCTTCTAATTAACTTATCTACAAACATAATTTTATTTATTAAATGAAAAAAAGATATTCTAAAAGTATAATTAAAACTCATCCTCAAAAGAAAAAGAAGTATAAAACTCATTAGTGATATTGTGAAGCTTAGAGTCATCCAACTGACATTAGTCAAATCAAATTGATTTTACCTTGTTGGGATCTCAAAAAAGGGAAGCATTTTTTGAAAATGCTTTTAGAATAAGATGTAATTAACAAACCAAAAGAGCTCAAAAACCAGAGGTGTGGAAAGAAGAAAACCATATCACCATCTCATCCGTGAGTATTTGATTACTCCCATCTTCATGACTTTCTCCTCCTTCCATCGAATATCGACATATCGGACAAGTTCTCCGACACTCGTCGAACCATCGTTCGACACATACCTTGTGAAACTGGTGCAAGCAAGGAAGAACACTCGTGCCAACCCCCTTCTTCCCCATACTCGACAAGCACACACAACATGTCTCGCCCTCCAACGCCTTCTCAAGACTTGAAACAGCTACGACACTACAATCATCAGGTGTCATAGGTCGGAGGTTCGAATTGCCACAGTGAAGAAGTGGGGTTGCTTGTTTGAATCTCGGCTTGCTTCGGAAGCCGATGAAGTTGTAGAAGAAGAAGAACACCTTGTTGAAAACCATTTGTCATCAATGAAAAGAATTGGAATTCATTAGGTTGATGGTTTTTGATGAAAAAGAAGAAGAGATTAGAGGAGAAAAAAAGAGAGCAATTCTTGCGTGGGTTAGAAGGAGTTGTTGGATTGGTGAAGAAGAAGGATTGTAAAGAGTCATACACATAGCGGTTGCCACCTAAACAGGAGAGTTACTTTTGACCTTTCTCATAATAAAATTTTATCATCACATTTGAATGTAACACAAGATTTAATAATATATAACAATTTGAGCTTTAACATTGGCATCAATCACCAATCTTCACTACTTTTTAATTACCCACACTCCAAGGAAACTTGACCATCAAATATTGGATTGCTTAGCTACTACCATGCCTTTGCTATTTCATACTCTTATGAAATGGGATCCAAGTATTTTGTTACATTTTCGTTCTTAGCTAATAGTTAAGTAAACTTGGCCCTCAAATTATTCAATGTAGCCACCACAACAACTTGGTTTAATTTCCTTCTGATAACTGTGACTAAAGAATCAAAATCTATCATACCTCCTAATGAATATATCATATAAGGCCACATTTATCCTAGGTGAAACGAAATAAATCAATGATAATTTGAAAAGTGAGTCTCATCTGATTATGTTTGTTGTTATTTACCTGTGTTCTGTAATTATAATGACCTATAAGACCCACTTCCAAATCTATAATCAAAATATAAAATCTGATTGAGGAACAAAGAGTGCTCAATATGATCGTATTTAAAAATTACGTTAGACCCACTAGTTTTATTGTTATAGTGGGATTATGAATCTATCACTGTTACTATTATCTTTACCTTTTATCGATTCACCCTAAACGGTAAAGGTTAAAATAAGGATAAGAAGAGAACGCAAAGTAAATAGCCACAATCGTAATCAGCTTACGTTTGCTAAAAAAAACCTAATTAAACATGATCAAAAGCAATCCAATTATGTTTAAAATTGAGACCTATTACAATTGATCCATCAATGAAATTCGATTGTAATTACACAAATTTTGATAATGGGTTGTTAAACGTGGCCCAGTTCAAAATATATTTTGTAGTTTCTCTCTCATCCATCCAACACCGATGGTAGGTGCGTAGCTTCCCACCCTTCCCTAAATAGGCTGCAATTATGGGGAGAAAAGAAAACTAAAGCATAGGCTACTATCAAATTGTATCATAATGTTGGTTTGAGACAATTTGGTGGGTCATTGCTCTCATCACAGAAACTTGATAATTCCAAAAAAAAAAAAAAAAAAAAAAAAAAAA
>QLSR01000333.1:576606-590384 GCA_031780015.1 Citrullus colocynthis
TTTTTTTTTTTTTTTTTTTTTGTATTCCAAGTGCAACTACTCAATTGACTGTGATATTTATCTCTAATGGTTTTTTTTTTTTTTTGGCATGTTAATATTTGTATTTAAAAAGGTCTTACAAACACAATTCTTATAATTCAGTCCTCAAAGGTTTGGAGTTTTAATTAATTTAATTATTAATTAAAAAAAATTATTAATTCAATTAACAAGATCTGGGAAATAAAGTGGTTTTTTCTCCCTATTTATTTTAAGTTGGAAAAAATAGGTGATTTTGTAAGTGTATGTCCCCTATAGACAAATAAAGTAAAGTTTTAAGTACGACTACAAATCACGAATTTTTTTTCTTCTTTTGTTATTTATTTATTTGGAAGAAACAAATCACGAATTCAAATGTACATAGTTAATTGCAAATATGGTGTCCATCCAAAAAATGTACGAGATATATTAATATAATTATAATTGCAAATATGGTTACTTCAACAAGAAATTGCAAATATGACATTTGTTAATCCTAGTCTATCTCAACCTAATAACTTAAAATTAAAACAAAAAATACGATTAACCTTAAAAGAAACGTTTGATGTGAAGGAGAGATAAACAGACTCGAGAAATTGTATGACGTTGACACATATATATGTCAGTATGATAAAATATATAAATAAGAGAATCAATCTCACTAATAAAGCAACTGATTCTATTATTGTTGATGTCAATACAAGCAACTAATTATTATTTTCTTTCAGCCATAATATTCATTAAAAAAAAATGTCATAGCTTCCATTATTTATTGAAAGAATAAGAAAAAGTTATATTTACAAATATTTTAAAAAGTTAGTCTATCTACCAAGCATGAACACTTTTTTGGTCTTTATTATTATTATTATTATTATTATTATTATTATTATTATTATTATTATTATTATTATTTCCTCCATGCATATAAAGAAATGTGATTTAATTTGTTTGTGGTATGGATCATAAGTTTGATAGAAACTAAGGAAGAGTAGATTGGTTTTTGAAAATTGAATTATTAAATAGAAAACCACTGAAAACAAAGTTGGGAGTCACATGTTAGAATTAAAAAAAAAACAATAATAATTATATAAATATATTTGGAGATGTAAGAAGCATATTGGTGATTGAGAATAATGAAGAATTAATGAGTTGTTATTGTTGTTAATGGGACATTCGCTTATGGTTTTTGTGATGATTATGATGAGGCAAAACCTTACCCAACCAAATCAAATCAACCACTGACTCGGCCACTAATGGCGCATCACGTGCCCACCATCATTTTAATACCTTTTCCCTTCTGCCTCCTCGCTTTTTAACCATGCTCCACTCAAATCTTCATTTTTATTTATTTATTTTTTTTTTAATTAAGAAGTTGATTACTTTTGTCAATTTTTTTTTTTAATTATTAAATAATTAACTTAATCATAATATAATGAAATAGGGAGTAAATAGCACCAAGATATCCAATAAAGAAAAAATGCTAAAAAGAAAAATAATAATTAGAATAAACTCTAATTAACTTTTAAAATCTCTTCATAGTAGCTAGAAGTCTCCCCAAAAGAAAAGTAAAAAAGAAAGATGAAGATAAAAAAAAACAAAAAAAAAAAGGGAAAAAGTTTAAAAATATTTTTAATTTTTTTAAAAAATAAAAAATTTGTTCGGAAATATCAACTCTTTAATTTGCAATTTGCAAAGGGAATTAACATTAAAAAAAAAAAAAAAAAAATAAAAAAATAATAAAAATATTAAAAAAAAAAAAAAAGAAATAGAAAAAAAAAAAAAAAAAAAAAGCGTAAAAGCTTAAACATATTGTTAATATGTTTAAGAGATAAAAAATGTGTTCGGAAATATAAACTCTGTAGATGGCAATTTGCAATGGGAATTAAAATTAAAAAAAAAAAAAAAAAAATTGTTTATTGTGGACAAGTAAATATTGCTAGTAAATATATTATCTAAGCATGACCTTCTGGAATAGGTTAGAAGACCATACTACGTCAAAAACTATCTTGTGTCGTCCCTCTTATAATTGCACGTTATTAGTTAGTTTCATATAGATAAACTTACAATTATGAGATAATTAGATTCTTTAAAATCTATAAATTTGGAATTCGTTGTAACATAAAAGGTATAGAACCACTTTGATTACGATGTATTGTAAGTGCACAAGTCAAACGATTGAATACCATCCTCAAGATTTCAAATGCCCATATTACTTTAGCTATCTTAGAATTGTGCCGATTTTATCTAAACTAAGAAGCATTGATCGAATTTTAATATGAAAAAAACAATTCAAGAATGTTGATTTGAATATTTAATTATTTAAGTCATGCATAAGTTTTATGGATTATTGTTTTCATTGACGTGCTTAAATCTAGAAACTTTAACACGCGTTGCCTCTTTTTGAATATTTTCTTATTCGACTTAATGAACTCATAATCTCTTGAAATCAAAATTTTGAGAAAAAATTGAAATTCTCTCTCTACCAAAAATTTCGACACGATAACATTAACCTAAAAGTGTAAAAAATAAGGGAGCTAAGACTAGGTAGATCCAATTGCTGAAAATTAAAATTTTAAAAATAAAAAACAAAACTGAGCTTGAAAGTGAAGTTAATTGATAGGTTTAATTTAATTATTTTTCCCCTATATTTCTTTTTGGATAAAAGTGGTGTTTGGTGTTGGGAATTATGGAGGCCGAAAAGGTAGCCGTAATTTTGGGATAGGGATAGGATATGTTTGGATATGTGGCTCATGTGGGCTTCGAATCTTTCGATTTCATTCCATTCCTACAGTCCAATTCTAACAATTTCAACTACAATTAATTAAATATTATAAATTACAACTACCATCGTTTATTAATGTAGATATAGAAAATTATATATCCAACGAAATTATTTGTGTTGAGCATTCTTCTAACCAAATCGTCAAGAACTGTAATCTATGAGCATGGAAAACTTACTCTTAAGTACCGATTGCAATTGGCATGAAGGAACTCTTAGATTGAACCATAATGTCAGAACTTTGGAAATGAGACAAATGGTTGAACCTTTTTGGCATATTTTGAAATTCTAGACGATGATTGTTTAAAGTACCTCAAGAGCTATAGTAATACATTCATGGAGAGTGATTACATCATCAAGTTCAATTGAACCAATCAATCTTTTGTGACCGTCCAAACCTAATATGGTAGGACCACTAGAATTGACCAATCGATTTAAGTGATGTCCACATTCCTTTGAAGGATCTAGGGTGAAAAATTCTTCATTAAGAATGAAAATTCAAATTTTTGTTGGATATTTATAGTGAAAGAAAGTGAAGTTTTTGTGAATATTTGAAACATAAAAAATGAATTTAATTATGTAGATTATATTTGTTGTTAGAAACTTTTAAATTAGATTGAAACTTCAAATTAGATGATGTTTTAGGAGATTTGTAGTTTCTTTAATTTGTATGAGTTATGTTTAATTTTGGTCAAGTAACAATTAAATTGAGTTAAAATTTTTATATTTATTTGATTTTATTTTGTATTTTGAAGAGTTATTGAGTTGTTAGCCTATAAATAACAATTTCCTTTTTCACTCGTAGCATCTCATTCCAAATGCTCGGGACCAAGTTACTATTATTTCTTTTTCTCCCTTTGTGTTAAGTTTATTTATTTTTTTTAATCAAGCCGACATTCTCGCTTCCGCTTCGTTGAGTTGTTCTGCCGAATCGGTCGTTCAAGACCTTTGGTCTCTACTTGGACCTGATGAAAAAAATGGGGGGATTTTTTAATGAATCCGTTTTTATGTTATTTCGTACTATGCAATTCCTTTATTTGTGGGATCATTTTCTCACGAGAGGTAATTAAAAGAAATTATAGAATGGGGTTGGTATCGATGCCTACGGTGATTGGATTGATGATAAAATCGAATGCTGGGTCTCGAACAGTGATTCGATTGATGATAAAGAAAGAGAATTCTCGGTTCAGTTCTTCACCTTAAGAGTCGACACAATACGCCTAGTCGATTGGAATTGTGAAGAGTTATCTTTTTTTTTTTTTTTTTTTTATAATTTTGATCTTAAGTTGAGTTGAGTGCAAATATCCAAGAGTTCTGATAGAAGTTTGAAAGATATGGTTGTTCGCTCCATGGATATGGATTTTGAAGCTCCCCTAACAGAAATCCTAACTATTTATTTAGGTTATTCACTTTACAACTTCCTTAGCATGTCTTATTCTGATTGTTTAATCAAATTATTTGCAGGCGATCAAGATGATGTCTAAAAATGAGGCCTGTTTAAGTGAGGTTGAATGCTAATCGAAGAGATTAAAGAGTTAGCAAATAGTTTTACTTCAACTTCCTTCATCTTTTTGTCTTTGTGGTTGTAATGTTGTAGTTGATAGAACTACTAAACAAGTCACACCTCAACTCAAATGATGTATGATTATCTTTGTTTCTTGAGTGAATAATTGATCTTAATTTTGCCCGTGTAGTGTTATAATACAAGTATTACCTTTATAAAAAGGAAAAAACATTTAATTATTGTTCTGAAAAATCGCTCTTCCCTTGATTTTTATTCTAGTTTTTTTTTTTTTTTTTCTTATTTATAATTTCATAGTTTAACAAGAAAAAGAGAAAAATTGTCAAAATCACAACTCACATTCAAAAGGATGGAAAACGAAGTAGATTGAGAGATGGAACCGAATAGGACACATTTTAGTTCCCTTCCCCCGTGACTTTATTATTTGTATTTTTGTTTTATTATTATTATTATTATTATTATTATTGCCATTTAACATTTATATTGCAATTAAATTATAGCTGTCAAATTTTGGTTTTTGTCGAACTAACTAATTGACAATTGCATCGGTATGTCTAATTGTCTATATTATTTTTAACACCAAAATATAATTATTAAACAAATAATTTATAATTGATGTTGGTTCCTCATAATTTATTTATTGTGAATTGGTATTTTATTGAAGAAGACTCGATATCTATTAAAATATTATTCAATATCTTATTGAATATGATAATTTCAAAAATCATATCTAAGTTAAATTATGCCATATGTGCAACTTATTTCAATTGCATCTATATACTTCATAATACACTAAAAGATATATTTAATTTTGCAAACATGAATGTAACTCAAATGACTTAAAACTAATTGTATTATCGACTTTAAAGTTATAAGTTCAATTTCACCACTTTTTTTTTCATCAATTTTTTTTGCAAATGATAACGTCAAATTCACATGAAATTCTTCAAACTTGTCTCATGTATTATGGGTAGATTTACTGGGATAGGCCGAGACCAAGAGTCTAAATAAATAATGAGTTCAGAAAAATCATGAGAGAGCCTAGAGTAAATTCCTAGGACCCATGAGGACTCTAGAGAGCCCTCAGATGACTCATGAGGGAGCCTAGAGTGAGCTAATTAAGATAACCCATGAGGAACCGATAAGGAGCTCTGAGGATTCATTAGGGAGTATAGATGTAGCTCAAAGTAGGAGTGAGCGCGATAGACCGAAAAATCAAGTTGATCGACTAAAATCAACAAAAAAGAAGGTGGTCAGTTGGAGAAGAGAAGGGACTCGATTGGCGTTGGTTTGGAAAAATTCAGACCAACATTTTAAAAAAATTAAAGAATAAAATTGACCAAAATCGATCGACTAACTGAAAGCCGATTTGCACTCCTCAACAATCGAGGTCGATTTGAACATTTACTCAACCGACCATAGTTGATTTGGTGGCGGTTTGATCGAAAAACTGACTCCGAGCGGCCGCTGCACACCCATAGCTTAGATGATCCATGAAGGACCTAGGAGTCAAATGAAAGACCTCTATAGTACCCATATAGGACTTAACAATCCTATAAAGAACTCTGGAGAATCCATGGAAGACCTCGAGTGATTGAGTTTGAAAATGTCTAGAATCTCAACAAATAATCTGTAAAGGAACAATTGATAAATTTAGTGGGCGATGCACTTAATCATCAGTTACAGTGATAGTGTAACCACCCAACGAGTCTTAACTCAACAGTTTCGAAAATTTAAGAGGAGCATTTATGAGCCCAAGCATCAATTACACGCTAATATCCAATATAGATGACCAAGGTCACTGGTAGAATGTATGCGTCTAAAATCCTCTACTATTATCTACTATCAAATTACTCATATTCGAGACTTACTTGAGCATCGGAGTATGATTTGACACGACATTAATGCTCAATTTCTATTGTCTTACAAGCACTTAAACTATTTTCTCCTATAATATAATTTTACAATTGATTATTTATTTATTTTATTTTATTTTAAAATTAATGTATTATTATTATTATTTTGGCATCACCACAATATTTTAAAATGTATATGTGTATATCCCATCACTATCTCCTTTTTCTTCCTTCCTTCCTTCCTTTTTCCCTCCTTTTAGAACATTCCCATCACTATCTCTTAGGTGCATTGAGAAGGTATAATAATATTCATAAATTCCTTCTGGGTCATTATAATTCTAACTTCTAGTATTATGTTAAATTGTCAAGTGCCAGTAGAATATACTAAATTTTCATTATAATAATAAAAAAAAAATCATTATTCAAATTATTGCCCATGTTAACATATTTTAATGAATAAAACACTAACTATCATCATAGAATTCATATAATTTGATCCCCACATCATAATTGAGATTTCTAAATAAATTTTTATAATAAACTACCCAATTTAATCGAATTTAGTTTACGACTTTTCTAAAACATAAAAGATCGCTCGATTTATATGCACAGGTATAATTAACTATGGTGACAAATTAGGTAGACTAATAATATTTCAATTAAATCTAATTTCAAATAATCAAAATGTGAATTATGGACTTTTAAATGCATGTAAGGTTTAATACTTTTCTTAGTTCAATATACAGGCAAATAATCGATGTTCGTTGTGTATCTATGTTTAGTGTCAAAAGACAAGTGGCATTTTCCAATTGGCACATGTATTGTCCATATGTCTCATAATCACATATCCTTAGTGGTCATGTAAATCCACCTCCTACTTATCATTTTGGGCATTTGGGGGATCTTGAGAGAACACACATTGGTAAAAAAAAATCCACCTCAAATTCTTATTTTCTATACTTTCTATTTACATAATTTCTTATATTTAGTTATTATATTTATTTATTTTTATTACTATTATTATTATATTATATGTTTTTCATATCTATATTCTTGTTGAGTTTTGTTGTGCTCCTCGATTTTACAACCATTGCATCATAACTATTAGAGGGATTATTTGGGGGGAAAAAAATCAAAATCTTCTTTCATAATTTATTGGTATGTATAAAAAGTAGTGGTTCCTTTACTTCACCAATATATTAATTAATTTCTGAAATACCCTTATCAAGGCAAAAGGAATTTTTTAAAAAATAAAAAATAAAAAAAAGATTTGAGAATATTTGAAAAGAGGAGTGAATGAAGAAAATGGTGGGTATGACTAGAATTTCCACCAAAGAAACAAATTAAAAACTACATGTGAGTGGAGTTTGGTTCAAACATCTATATAACTTGGCTTGCACTGAAAAATTTGCAATAACTCGTTTGTTTAAGCTACAAAGTGTAAGCTAGTTTATGCAGACAGCAAGAACAAACAAAACAATATTACTTTTAACTTTTTCTCTTTATTGCTAATTTTAAACACCTCCAAATAATGCTTACTTTTTTCTTTTTTATACTTAACAATCTTTGTTACATATATTATATTTATACATTTTTATATAAAAACAAAGTTAGGTCAAGTCAAATCTTAATGATGTAGTATACAATCATGGTTAGATATAGACAATGATTTTAGTAAAATTCGTAAATGGGTTTTAACCTAAGTATATAGTTTAATGGAATGTATTTACAAAAAAAAAAAAAAAAAAATATTAATATTGTTTTTTTTTTTTTTAAAAAAATATAAATAAATAAAAAAAAATTAAAAAAAAAAAAGAAAAAAAATAAAAAAAAAATAAAAAAAAAAAAAAAAAAAATATTAATATTGTTTTTTTTTTTTTTAAAAAAATATAAATAAATAAAAAAAAATTAAAAAAAAAAAAGAAAAAAAATAAAAAAAAAATAAAAAAAAAAAAAAAAAAAATAATTATGTTTTTAATTTATTTTTAAAAATTGTTTTTATATATATATATATATATATATATATATATATATATATATATATATATATATATAGTATTAACTGAATGGTCAATCTTTTGATCTAGTTCAACGAGTTTATACAAAGTCCATCCAACAAGTCAATTCAACTTCAAAATAGATGATTGTCTGATCTAATACGTGCATAACCAAAATATTTATAGGATCAAATCTCTGCATGTCCCTAACCAATTTGGGTTGGGGATCTTTGGTCTAACTTCTAAGAAAGGAGAACTTAAGATCTTACAATCTTTTTATAAGATACATAAACTACTTCTTTCGTTATTAATTGACTTTGAAATGAAACTTGTGTTTATCTAATAATCAATACTTTGAAAAACTCTTGTCAAACTGTTGGATCGGTTGAGATCCAAAACCCAACCCATACAGTAAATGCATCTACTTTTAACTCAAGTTCATAATTTAGTAATATTTCTAATTTGTTGGAATGCACTAAATAAATAAAACCATTCTATCAATTTGTTTATTTGAAAATGATTTTAGGCAATTTTTCACTAGTTTTGTGTGTGTTTATTTATATTTGTTGTTTAGAAAACTACAAACATAGTATTTTAATGTTCATTTAATAGCTTTAATAATAGATTAATAGCAATTAACATAATTTTATTTTATGCAATAAACTTAAAGATAATACATTGACATTCAAAACTAGTCAAACACAATAACATCGTTCGCGAAAAGTTTCAACTAATGGGCCCGAAGTTTACCATCCAGCCCAACGACATAGATTTATATTATTGGGCTCGTTCGGCAATGGCTCGTTTTCTTAGCCCACGAACTAATACCGGCCCGTAATTTTCCCCAGCCCATGAAGCCCATTGCTTCTAAGTAAGTGAGAGATGAATCGTGTTATATTTAAGAGGTTGTATCACATTTGTATCAATTTAAAATACTATTAGCTATCTTAGAATTGTGTCGATTTAAGGGATGAAATCAAGATGAGTTATGGTTTTAAAATGATGAAAACTAAGAAACATAGATCGAATTTCGATTAAAAAAAAAACATTCGAGGTGTTGATTTTAATGATTAATTCTTTAAGTCATGCTTTATTGTTTTGTTTTCATTTGTGTGATTAGATCTATAAACTTTAGTTCACGTTGCCGTCTTTTGAAGAACAATATTTTTTCATGCAACTTAATGGATTTATAATCTCTTGAAATCAAGTTAGGAAACATGGCATTAAGAGTAGTCATCTTCAATGTTATAGGTCCGATTAGACATGCAACCCTATCAAATTGAACATTCAATCTAACATTATTGATGGTCAATCGATAAGGATTGAATATGATAACAATGAAAAACAATCAATTCAACAAACATCCATAAAAATCCTTGAAACTAACTCAAATTAATAACCATGTTCATTAACACCCTAAAATTGAAATGTAATCTAAACAATCAAATATCAAGAGAAACAAAGAATAGATCAAGGAAGAACTACTATCGAAATACTTCCCCGTTGTTGGAGAGCGTCCACTATTCCTTGATTTAGACCTCATAATGATAAATTGGGCTCCAAGTACCTTTTCACTGTTTGCCTCTTCACGTTGTAGCCAAAACGCTTTATGGACACATGAAACTCAATAGGAAAAACAGATAGTCAAACCCTAATTTTATAATATTTTTCATGGTTATGTAGCAATGTTATCAGACATAATAGATGATCAATATTTGTAGTGTTGCGACACTGCCCAAAATAGAGCTCTAGGGTTGAAGCGTCATGCAAGCACTGGGGGAGCGCTATGATGCTCCTTCTTCAACACAATTGGCCTCTTTTTCTCTCTTACTTGGCAGAATTATTCCCTAATTGTCTTTATTGGAATAAATTGACCGTTTTTTACTCCGTTGAACTCCAAAACTTGCTCTTTTACTTAACCCCTAAAAATCACTAGTAAACAATATTAAACCTAATAATATCAAGTCAAAACAACTTGAGATTAAATGCAAATAAAGCAGTTCTTGAGTATTTTTATATGGCGCGTACCAACTCTATCATACCTCTATTATTAAAGTAGAAACCCATTAGAATGTTTGATGAAAAGTGAGAGAGGTAATAATGTGACTTTAAGTTGAAACAAAAATTGAAACTTGAATATCAACATACTAGTTAAAACTTGTCAAATTTTATAAAAAAATTCAATGAGTTTATGCTCTACAATAGTTTTTAATAATTTATGAAATGTTAAATATAAAGTTGCAACTTTTTAAATGACACACCTACAATTTAAACTATGAGATAAAATGTAATATTTGGGTGCAATGCAACCCATGTTGTATATATCTACATGCATCTCCTTCAATCACAAATGTGCGTGTACATATATGTAAACAAAAAAAATTAAAAAACATTTTTTCACGTGACGACTTGTGATTGTGCACTTGGGCGAGCTATACAAAAACGAGTGTAGCATTGGTTGTATTCAATTATTTATTTTTAAATAAATACGAGGTTCAATCTCAAAACAGTTAGTAACAAGAGAATTAACTTATATATCTTATAAAAAAATGTAAGATCTCTCTACCTTTTCAACTTAGGATTCTCAACTGTAAATCGAGCTTGTCTAATTGCCGTAAACCAAACTTGTCTCACTTCTCAAATTCTTCCAAGTCTTAGGCTAGGAATTGGATTAGTCCACTAGCGGGGATGCTGAAGTTAAATGTCGATGCACCTTGGAAGCCTGAGTCCCCCACAACTGGTTTAAGTGTCATCCTCAAGGAGCCTAATGGTATTTTGAAAGCCCTGTTCTCAAAATCAATAAATCTAGTTTTTGATGCTTCAATGAATGAAATCCTACCAACAATTTAAGGTGTTCGTTTTGTAGCTTCTTTATTAGTCTCGAATCTAACAATCAATCTAATTAGGGAATATTTCTTAGTTTTGAGAGTAGCAATCTAGTGGATTGAAGAGATTGAACAACTAGCAAATTCCTTTAATGTTATTTCTTTCAAATTTTACCTTCTATCTATAATGAAGTAGCTCGTAAAGTTACAAAATAAGATAGAGATGACGTGTGCGATTATGTATGGTTATCCCTTTTTCGTTATTATATAACCAAACTAACCATGTTGGAGTTTTGTCCTAATTGTGCTGTTGGTGACATTTTAAATAAGAAGTATCCTTTTGGCAGAGAACATAGGATTCTCAACACAAACACTGTGCAAAACTCAAAAGTACTTCTTGTAATGTAGCCGTAGCGAAGTAAAAAAAAAGATCACGTGACACATGATCCCAAGGGCGGGGCGGCACGTGAGGAGTGGAAGAAGCACACGTGCAAATGAAATATCCATTATTAAAGTTGGTCTCAAATGTGCCTGAATGGATTTGACTTTTCTTCGACACACATTATTAAAATGTATTTGGTGCAACCAAACAAGATTTGCTTGCGTGGATTTCAAATCTCACTCCCACACTAAAATCAGAATCCAATGTTCTATTTTTATTTATTTTTTCATATTATACATATATTTACTACCATTGCACATAATTGATTTTCTTTTTTATATCCATTTGTTTCTTTTCCATGTTTGATTTATATTTCAAAAAATATATTAAACTACTTCAAATTTAAGTTTACTTTGAAATGTAAAAATATCAACTAAGTTTTAAATATTCCAATTTATACTTTTAACATCTAGTTTTAATTAAATTAGTAGTATAATTTCTAGATTTTCACGAGTGTGCTTGTTCATTAATAAATTTTCAATTTAGTGTTCTAATTTTAAAAATGAATAATAAATCTACCAACTTAAAGATTTGTGCCGAATAGATTTTGTATATTTGAAATTCTTACAAATTAATTGATTTATATTCATAAGATACAAAAATGATTTTTACGTCAAAACATACCGTAAACTTCCAATTTTATGTTTGGGATGTTCATAATTTTTAAATCCCACTTGTTAAATTTCATATCGATACAAAATTAATCATTCATATACCAAAAAAACATGTAACTAGAAGTTTATGCACAAGTCTTAAACACAAATTCCATGTATATGTTTGTTTACTTATGGACATTTTACTAATGTTTTGAAAAACATATCCGAGAAATATATATATATATATATATATATATATATATATATTTATTGTTTTTTTAAACAAAAATTTATTAAGAACCAAATACCACATCATCCATTTTTAAGAATAAGAGGAAGTGCAAAAGCTGGAAGACATCATTTTAGGCCTCAGAGAGCTTCATGAGGAAGTCCAAGATGCTAAGTTGTGAGCAACTTTGGTTTGATGTTGTGTACAAATTTTTTTTTAAAAAAGAAAGAAATATTTAATTAAAAATTCAAATGTTTATTATTATTATTATTTTTTTCCTTTCATGTTATTTGAGTGAAACTAATTTGGACGGTAATGCCCCTGAACTTGGCCTGAAATAAAGCTCCAACTCACGAGTGATTCACGTGGCACGAATGGGTTTATTTGTACTTCTTCAAATATTAATATCTCACATGAAATTTCCCCATTCACAGCCCTTTTCTCCGCTTCCTATATCTACCCAAAACCCACATTTACAATTTTAGCCTTAGATATTTTGTTGTCCATTACTCCCACCTAAGGATACTTTTGTCCAATCTAAATAATACATTCCGTACCATTTTCTCTTGGAAATGAAAATAATTTTAATATATATATATATATTTAAAACAACTCATTGGAAAAATAACACACTATAAGTTAAAACATATAGTTTCCATGTAACCAATATTTGACCTATTAAACATAAAAATAGTTGAACTGTATTTAAGTAAATACTAATATTTAATTGATTTTTTCTCGATAATATGAGAGATGAAAAAATCAAACCTTTAAATTAAAAATTTGATAATATATTGTTATGTTAGTTGAACTATATTCATTTTGACATTAAAAAAAAATAAAAAAGTTTGAAATCTTATCTTAATTTTTAAAAGAAAAATTTAAGACAAAAATTATATTATTGATATGAATCAACTGACCTAACATTTATTAATTAAATGGATGAAATCAATGAAATAAGAAAGATGAAATAAAGCATTGAATCAGGGAAAAACTTTATGTTAAATGTTAATTTCCCTCCAAAATGCATAAAGTATATTTTGGTTTTCCCTCCCACACCTAATTTTTAAAAATAAATAAAATATCACATACTTTCTATATCTAAGCAACGCAATTACCGCCATTTCCCATGGCCCACTCTTAAACGTCGCATAGTCTCAACCAATATTAGCCTGACACGTGTCCTACAGTTTTTTTGTTCTCCTGCAGCACTGTGGCTTAGCCAAACATAAAGAAAAAAATAAAAATTTTGGCGGGCACTTTCGTGAAATTCAAATAAAGATGAAACCCTAGCCCCTCTTTCTCTTCTCGTCCCTATTTTCCCTCCCTTCCTCTCACTCACTCTCTCTCTCTCTCTCTCTCGTTCTGCGCATTTCGAGGAATTTATCCTGAAGTCTCTCGATTCCGAGGTTTGTTTGATTTCATTCATTCTCTTTTCTCCGTTTTGTTTTTGTTCCATTTCGATTCTTGCTGCGTTTCTTGGGTGTTTTTTTTTTTTTTTTTTTTTTTAATTTTTT
>QLSR01000333.1:611385-624989 GCA_031780015.1 Citrullus colocynthis
AAAAAAAAAAAAAAAAAAAAAAAAAAAAAAAAAAAAAAAAAAAAAAAAAGGAATCGCATAGAACTTAAAAACTCAAGCAACTCAAGCTTGGCAGCTTCATTTGAAGTAGAAACAACTCCAAAGAACTATTTATGGCTCTATGCTACAAAACAAAACCACTAGTGTCAAGTCAGAATGCAAATTTATAAATAAAAGAATCCACCAATGTTTCTCTTTGAAGCACACACTTGCATTACAAATCCTTCCCCTTCTTCCCTCCATACATACACTTTTCAAGCACATCATACAAACTCCAACTGCCCTTTCCAAACAGATTGCTTCTTCCTAACTGTTGTCGCATTCCAGTATCCAAATCTCTATTAGTACATAATTAAAACCAAAGGCTAATTAAGGTGAGGAACATGTCGTCTTTTAATTTGATACCACGTCATTTCCAGGAAAGCAGTAACAAACTACCCGTTGATGCTTCACAGAGATTGCGAGTATTGCGGGACAGAAAAATAAATCAGACTTTTAGGCCACTACAGAATCAAAAAGGAAAGAAAGAAAAAGAAAAGAAGGAAAGAAAAGAAAAAGGAAAGAGGATGAGAGAATACAGGCAGACAAAGGGTGGTGTCATGTTTTCACAACTAGAAGTTTGCTCATAATATCGAGCACGCTTTCTGAGCTTTGCTCTTCTTTTTCTTCTGCTTTGGGGGTTGAAGTACAACCCTAATTGCTGCATCAAAAACTCCCTTCACATTCTGTGGTTACATCCATGTTCAAAAGCAAATTAATAATCCATAACCACAATTCCAAAACACAAGATCACTCACAAACGAATAGAAATACCTGCTGAGTTTTTGAACTGCACTCGATGTATGCAGGAGCACCAATCAGCTTTCTAAGCTCCTCTCCCTTGACATTGACATGAGAGCCAATTTATAGTCACACAACAAAAACAACTTGAAAATAGAAAACCAATTAAGATAATCATTTACCTGAGCTGTTGAAATAGGAACGGCACCAGGATGATCAATGAAGAACTGCTTATCATCTCGAAGATCTAGCTCATCAAAAATCAACATCAGTTATAAGTAATCCAAGGCAATCATTGATGGAAATATTAGCACATTAAACATAAATATGAATATCACATAAATACATCCCATCACAGAATTGGAGAATCAAAATCAATAACATTAACTTGTAGAAATCTATCTCAATCAGCTGTAATATTAACCAGACTCTAAAGTAGGATATCACAATTCAATTAATCAGGAAACACAATTCTGTCACCAAATAAGTGTCAAGATCAATTGCATTTCACTTTCTAGCCTACACATTCTAATGAAAATTGTTCTTTCTTCTCTGCAGCGAGTGAAGTCTAGGCTTGTCTAAGCCAATAAATGAAATCCAGTAACCACACAACTGTCCAGCTTCAACCATGCAACATGGTGGTCATGTCAGAGGGTAAGTCCTAAATATGATTTTAATTCCAAACATTTTGCATTCTTGATAACATAGCCACTCCAAAATTAAACATCTAGACAGCAAACCAACATTGTCATTTAGAGTTTTCTATATATATATATATATAGTACAACTTCACAACATACTTGTTTTGTTTTTTAAAAATATCTGTGAGTGTGCAAGCCAGTTTGTCGGCACCTCAACATTTTAAAATCCTAGAAAATGGTGCTTTTAAGTTCTTTTTTTTTTTCCTTTTATATATCTATGAGTGTTCGGGCCAGTTTACGGTCACCTTGACTAATCTCACGGGACAACCCGCTTGATCCTACAACATTTGGGTGTTAAGAAGACTGTATTAAATCCTAGATAGGTGGCCACCATGGAGTGAAGCCGTGACCTCTTAGCCCTTTATTTACAACTAGGCCGACCCATGATGGTTTGGTGCTTTTAAGTCTTAATATGGTGTCTCCTTTCTAGGGTTCTTTTATTGCTCTGGCTAATCAGAAGGGTCCTCTTCCTCCCTGATTGTACTCTCCTTTTAGTATGAACACCAATATTCCTTGCTTCAAGAAAAACAATATAAAAAAGGTTAAGAATTACACTGTCCTTATAACTTGACACTAGAAGTTACGAAGAGAAGGGGGTAGAATGATCCTAACTATATCTCAATAGAGAAAGTATACCAACAAACTGCTCTACAAGCTAGCACCAGCCGTCTTTTATGCTGCTTTTATCACATTGACTGGTGTTACACTAACAAGCCTTGAAAGCTTGCTCAAAATACGCATGAAGATACCAGGTGACCAGTAACAACAATTAAATTAAAAGCACGAGAGGGGCAGATTCTCTAAATGTGCAATGTATAATAACAATGACGGAAAACAGAAAATACTGGGTAGCCATCCCAAAGAAATTGTAAATGCACATGAAGAGCAGATTCTTAAAATGAACAAACGCTCCCCCAACACTTATACTCACATTCTTCTTTTACATATTTGAGAGAAATTAAGAAGGCCAAAGGACATAGATTATGCTTTATTTCGTTGCTCAGTTTTGCAAAGTACTTCGTGCAGATTGCTCCATATGAGCTTTACAGCCAACCACTAGAGGATTGAGGATTTTGGAGGCATTGCTGCACCTCCTTCGTTGTCGAAGTGAGGACTCTATAGGCAATTCAACTCTTGATCATACTATAGCGTGTTGGTGTGTAACAAGATATTTTCTAGAGCTTATATTACTGACATTTTTACACACTTTTTCTTTTCATTGCCAAAATTGTTGACTAGTTTTCACAGTTCTTGCATGCAGGCCTCTCATCTTTGGGGGTGGGTTTGTTTTTGGAGTTTCGGCTCCTCTGGTTGCTCTATTTAGCAGTATTTAGTTTACACTTGCCTATAGTTTTCCAACTCCCATCAAATACATCAAGACTAAGTGTTATTCGTTAACAGCAGACATTACTTATCAAGCTATCAGGGCAGGCATTCATCAGTCAGATAATACTTACAGATTTAGAATGAAAACACACTTCTTCAAATGAGACATGATATTTTCTTTATAAGATTTCAAAATGAGAAATGATGGCACAACCTAAACAGACATTATTGACAAACTACATCGACGAATAAGCCAAAGCCTAAGAAGATGCAAATAACGAAAAGATTCAAACAACATAAGAAAAAATAATTTACCAAGCTTAGTTCCAACCAGAACAATAGGTACTCCTGGTGCATAATGCTTCAACTCTGGAATCCACTGAAAATTATGCCAAAAAGATTGAAATAAACCATTAGTAACTATATATATTGGGAACAAAAATTGTTCAAAACCTGGGAAAAAATCATTCTCATGGAGAAAAACTTATTACCATCTGTTATTTTACCTTTTTAGAAACATTTTCATAGCTGGCCTTGCTTATGAGAGAGAATGCCAATATAAAAACATCTGCCCCACGATAACTCAAAGGCCTTAGCCGGTTATAATCCTCCTGTCCTGTTACATAGACAACAAATTCAACCCCAAGAAAGAAAGAAGTAGCACTAAAAAAGGAAAAAAAAAAAAAGATGGAATAGATTAGCAAAATACCAGCTGTATCCCATAACCCTAGGTTAACAGTGCTTCCATTAACAACCACATTTGCACTGAAATTGTCGAAAACTGTAGGCACATAATCCTACATTCCAGCAGATTTCAGAAGGAAAAAATACAACATGTAAGTTTCTTACAATAGGAAATGACTAAGAAAACATTGTTTAAAAAAAGAAAGAAAAGATTCTAGAGGGAAAGTAATAAATAAAAGGCAACATGCAAAAGAAGATCAAATCGATTTTTTCATTTTTAATAAAGAAAACATAGAAAATATTAAAATATCAATCCGCTCATTCAATTTCTGCAACGCAATCATAGACCACGCTTCAAACATAAACTCTTACATAAATAAAACAAGAAATTGATGCCAAATGGCAGAATAAAAAATGAAAAAAAAAAAAAAGAAGAAGAAGAAGAAAATTCTAGATCCCATATGCATCATCCATTGGCTAAAATGAAACCAATTGTATTAACAAGACAAGGCATTATGAAATATTCTGAGTCATATACGTGGATCGTAGCAATCAAAAGAATTGAAAATGGGACAATGATAATTAAAAAGAAACAGAGAAATAGACTGACAGTGGGGAAGGTGTTGCTGGTATAGGAGATAAGGAGACAAGTCTTGCCAACAGCTCCGTCTCCAACGGTGACGCACTTGATGAACCTTGAAGCGCTCATTGTTAGAGAAAGCAGAAAGAGGGGGGGGCCTCAGATCGTGAACCTGAGGACAAAAAGAAAGAAACCCACTACTTAGACGCCGTGATGAATGTGGAGTTGTTCCTTGCTCCGGCAGTTGTGGTGGACGGACGTCAATAGAGCATCTGAAAGGGAGGGGGAAAAACACAAGAGAAAAGGGGGAATTGAAGAAAACCCTAAAAAGGGAGAGAGAGAGAGAGAGAGAGAGAGAGAGAGAGAGAGAAGGGGGAAAGAATGAGAGGGGAATGGGAGAGAGAGGGAGAGAGAGAGAGAGAGAGAGAGAGAGAGAGAGAGAGAAGGGGGAAAGAATGAGAGGGGAATTGGAGAAAGAGGGAAAGAGAGAGTAACAAAGGAAGAATTGAGAATCAATGGAGGAGTTGTTGCAGGGAGAGAGAGAGAAGAGAGAGAAACCTTTGAAGCCGGGAAATAATGCCGATGAAGCGTTCGTTGAGCAAACCAATCTTCGCCAACAAACCTTGGTTGGTTCAGTTCTTTTTCCCCCACTTTATTTCCTTTTTTATTTTTTTATTTCTTTTTTATTTTTTTTCATAGGGTTGGTTTTTTTAATATAAAAATATATTTAAATAAAGTTGCATTACAAACCATTCTTCACGTTTATTTGTATCTATTTTATGAACTTTAAAAATGTCTAATAAAATTTGAAGCATAAGGATTTATTATACATTTTTTAAAGTCCAAAGAATTGTTGTATACGACATTTAATGTTTAAAGACATATTATACACTATTGAAAGTATATGAATTGGACAGACACCAACCTCAAACTTCATAGATTAAAGTGGTAATAAAATTACAAGTTTGATTGTTGAGGCCCCATTTGCGTTTGATAATATTTTGTCAATTTTATTGTAACTTTTTATTTTACTTAAAAACACATTTGAATTATAAAAAAGAAACTTATTTGAATTATAAGCCAAATTTTTAAAATAAAATCAAGTTTATAAAGACTAAACTTTTGCAAATGCAGTAATAAAATAAGAAAACTATAGGTAGAAGTAGTCTAATATATTTAGAAACAAAATGGTGGTATAAGAAATTGTGTTAGTAGAACTCTAAACTTGAAATCACGTGTAATATATCTATAAACTTTTAATTATGAAATTGAGCATAATTCAACCTATTAATAAAATATCTTCTACCAAAAGATTATATGTTTGAATTTCTATCTACACATAAAGAAAAAAACTTAAAATTATGCCTAATAACTTGCGTTAAAAATGTCTCATCAATTTTGTGTTAATTAGATGCAAAATTTAAAGTTCAGATAATTATTAAGAACTTTTGAGATTAGTGATCGATTAAAAAATCGTTCAAATTATAAATTTAGACTAGATAATTTTATAAAGCTTCAATTTAATTGATACAGTTTGGACTTGACTTTAATTAAGTTTCTAACCTTTCAAAAAGTTTTAATGAAGTCCATTTGTTTTATTTAAATTTAATAAATTGTCTTTTTATTATTATCTTTTATAACTCAGACACTCACTCATTTTCACGTATTATTTTACTAAATCCTATACAATAACCTAACACATATAGTTAAAACTCCCTTATCACTTCAATGAAATTGTGTCACATACTAAATAGAGTAACAACAAAACGATATGAGAGTATTTAGTGAAAGTGCAGATACCAAATTGAAATCACTATAAAGGAAAAAACATGGAAACTATAATTTTAATTAATCTCAAAATTTAGTGAACTGGTGGATATTGAAGGATGGATTTTGTGGGCTTTGTGTTTGCTGTCCTGATGGGTTGTAAAGCCTAATGTTATCATTGTTCTTTTAAAAAATTTGAAAGACAGCTAAATGAATAATTAACTTAGAAATATTGATTTTCTTTCCTTAAAAAAGAAGATATTTGTATTTATATTTTAAAATTTTAAAATAATTAATGAAAACTGTATTTCTAATCCATTTTCTATATTAAGTATGCATTAATAAATAATGTGTGTTAGTTATAATGATTTTGAGCATGTTGCATATTTAATTGACAAAAACAAACCAAAAGTTTGGAGTATATAGTTTTGTTTTTATTCACCATTTGTTTTGTCTAGAAAAATATATATGAAGGAAATAATTGACATGTACTACCTCTTTTGAAGTTGGAATTTCAAATTTTCATGTTTTACTTATTGCACTAAAAAATTTTAGTTAAAAAAGCTCATCGTAATTACCATCAAATTCAATCATCTATTCGAGTTGTATAGGATCGGTTTTTCCAATTACTTTTATGTTGGCTTGTTTTGAGTTTTGTGGTTTTTAGGTTGTTTTGGCTCTAGACATTTAAATATTAAAATAATAAAGTAAAAGGCGATCTAACAAAATATAGATCTTTGTATAATATTAACAAATTTAGTTTCTCATATTTGAGGCTAGTATCTATTTAATCTTTGTATTTTCAAAATTATAAATTCAGTCCGTAAACTTTTGAACTTTTTAAATTTCTCAGATCTACTAGATACAAAATTGAAGGTCTAGAGTTTCATTAGATATAAAACTTAAACTTATATCAAATAGAACAATAAATTTCTAAAAATTTCAAAGTCATTGAGAATCTATTAAACTTAAAATTGAATAATCAAAGACCTATTAGACACAAAGTTGAGAGTTTATGAACTTTTTTGACATTTTAACAATTTAAAGATTAAATAGATACAAATCTTATAATTTAAAACTAAATTTGTAATTTAACTCATATTTACTATGCTTTATATATGAAACATATAGATTTTATGGTCAAAGCTCATAACAATATTGTAGAAGATGTTTGAAAATGTTACTTGCTAGTTTGAATTAAACGGTATGCTCAGACCTTTAGTCCTTATATTTTTTAACTATTATAATTTAGTTATCCCATTTTGATAGGTAAGAGTTATGCAAAATCTTGTTAAGATCAAGATTTAATGTAAATACATTAAACACACTAATAGACACACATGCCTTTAATATATTTAATAACATATATATGGTAGGTTGCTAATGTTATAGCTTTCAGCTAGTTAAATTAGTTTAATTAAACTTTATTAACATTGAATGATTATCCTAATTCCCAACAATATTATAAAATCCCATTTGATAAAAGATAGAACTTTATTTATCTCAATAGTTCATTCAAAACTCTAGAATGGTGGATCTTGTGTTAAAGAACATGACATTACCAGATTAGAAATCACTCATCACATGGATTTTCTAATAAATATAATGAAGACTAAAGCTAAGGGGAAGAGGAAGAGCCAGGGCAATATCATAAACGATATGGTACAGAACTTACACACAGCTTGGAACGATCTCTTCTGGATCATAAAAATCAAGACTTGCAAAATGAACGAAGCGTCTCGTCCAGTGCATTCCTGTTGTAATCACCAGTGAAAACACAGTTTCCTAGAGGACCTTTCAAGAGAATTAGCCTAAGTAGCCCATCAGCAACCTTCTTGTCGACCTGCCATGCAAATCGAGCTTAGAATACTGGAGAGACAATAACATGAGTAGAGAGAAGCACCCAAAATCACTTACCGCCATTATCGATTTGAACATCTCCACCGTCATGCTTTTGGGAGGTGCAGTAGGCAACTTCGCCTGTTTTAGAATGGCAAGAACTCTGCTTACAATCGTATCGTCAATCCAACCAAGACGATATGACATGTCAACTGCCATTACCTGAAATTGGCAAGGAACCTGACATTTATAATTGGTATAGATGAAGTAGAATGCAGATATTGTTTGAACTTAATGATGCATACTGTGCCAACTGCAACAGCTTCTCCATGGAGCCACTGACCGTACCCGAACCCTGTTTCTATAGCCTATAGAACATTGCACAGAATGAGAAGCTAATAAGAAAGAAAAAAGTACTTCATGACGAACGCAACGCATGATTCATGAACGAAAAAATACAATTTTCGAGCAAGCAAGCCATATGAAATGATTTCTATGATTGCAGAGTGAAAGAACCCATCTTACATGTCCGAATGTGTGGCCCAAGTTCAAAGTTGCCCTTAGTCCACTTTCCTTCTCATCCAATGATACAACCTCAGCCTTGTTCTCACACGAACGTTTTATCGCATAAGCTAAGGCGGCTGGATCCCTGCAACAACCCAACAGATGAAAAAATTTAGTCAAACATCCATGTAAAAGATAGATCCCTAACATATTGGAATATAAAAGATCGCATAGCTACACGATAATCCAAGTATTCAAGGTGCTTGGAACCTCTCCACTCTCAAGTATACTAACTCAAGTCCTAATCCAACTACCAATTGGCTGCCTTCCTCGTCTCCCACTCCCTTTATTTATAGCCAAATGCCAAAAAAACTACCATCACTAATTACTAATATAAACTCAATCCTTAATTCAATCCAATAATGTTCCTATCAGTAAATATCAGGAGATAGAAAGAGAATTCGTTTAACAACACACAAGATGAAGAAAATGGTGATTGAACCATAAAAACTGCCCTTCATACAAGAAAAACAAGCGTTTACCTAATGCAAATAACACCAGATGTGAAAGGACTCTAGAGAGCCTAAATGAACTTCATAATACTGTCTTCATTTTCAGATATGTCAAGAGAATAACAGGAGAACATGTATAAATTCAGCCATTGTTCAAAAATAGATTTAAATGATTAAATTTACCCCAATGTAACAAATTAAATTTTGGAGTCTAGATATGACATGGTTTTGGAGCATGAGGTCCTCTAAGTTCAAATTACTACTATGCTATCTCCTCCATTTTACATTAATAGCCCATATGTTGGTGCCTCATGAATCAAACTAACATCCGAGTCACATACTAACAACTCAAAATTTTGGCTCTAGTAGTGGGGAATGTCATTCTACTTATCTTCACTATAAATGCTTTATCAGGAATAAATCAAAAACATTTTACACACGCACCTTGCCATTAATGAAGGCATATTCTTTTCCTGCCATTCGAAAAACTCGGCATCCCTAATTAGCCCATACTTAATGACCTCTGCAAACCCAGAAGCCAATTCCCTATCAGGTAGCGTGTTTAATGTATCGGTATCTACAACAACACATTGAGGTTGATAAAATGCGCCAATCAAGTTCTTCCCCAAACGGTGATTTATCCCCGTCTTTCCTCCAACAGAAGAGTCCACCTACAACATACAGATAGAAGAGCAAGAAATGTTAAACAAAGGCTCATCTCAAGTTTTAGATAAACCAAAAAACACACTTCAGAAAAGCTCCATACTTGTGCCATAACAGTCGTGGGGATCTGAATGAAGTTAACACCTCGAAGGAAAGAAGCAGCAGCATAACCACACATATCACCAATGACACCACCTCCAAGGGCCACAAATGTACATCGCCGATCGAGCCGCGACTCAATAGCCTTGTCAAAGACTTTCATGAGTGTGTCCTAATAATTCAAATTGTGCTTAGTTTCAATTCTTGGGGGCAAGTGGCAGAGCCAAGAAGTTTACATGGACGGACAAATATTTACATTACAACTCCTTATACATACATTCTTCCAATTTTAACAATGAAATTTAAGGTGCAGGGGAATAGTAACGTAAACTACTCACCATATCCTTGTACTTCTCACCATCTGGTAAAACCACACTTTCCACTGAAACATTTGGATTCCCAATAGTTAAAGCTTCAGTAACTTTATCTAAATACAATGGTGCAACAGTTTCATTGGTGACTATAAGAACTCTCTTCCCATGAACATGCCTGTAAATTTAGGAAGACCAGCACAAATAAGGAGAAAAGCACGATTTGGGAAGAAAAAACACTAATTCACTTCAATTAGCATACCTCTGGAGAATCTTAGGCTGATCGAGAAGACCGGATCCAATATAAATCGGATAGCTCCGGTCACCCAAATCCACTTCCACAATCGTCGGAGCAGAGGAATCCGTTTTAATCGCCGACTGATCCATAATCTGAGCAGAACTCGCCAAAATCTTCCCTCTCGTCGACCTCGAGCTCAACCCAGAAAACCCATTTCGATTGAACTCAACCCCAGTTGAAGAAGAACGGAGATGAACCGAATTGCGATTGCGGATCGGGAAAAAGCAGCCGACGGCGGCGGATTTGAAGAGTGGGGATTTGACGATAAGGTCAGTGGCGGGAGAAAGACAGAGAGACTTGGGGACGGTGGCCATGAATGGGAATTTCCGGGTGGTGTTGAGAGAAATTTACGGCGGCGGAGAAATGGGAGGAGTTGGTGGAGAAATGAGGCATTGTGAGGAAGAAGAAGGGGAAGATCGAAGAGGGGCTTGCGTTGTTGGCTTTCAGTGGTGGCGGGCGGGTTAGGTGGGGGCGGGTCGAGGTTGGTAAGGAAGTTATCAATACATCGTGATAATTTGATGATTATGTGAGATAACCGTGATATATTAATGAGAATTTGACTGAACCCGAATATTGTTTTTTTTTTTTATTATTTTTAAGTACAACGAGAACAAGATTGTTTTTTAGGTTACATATATCGATGGTCTCTAATCGTTTCAATAATCATCAATTTAAAATTTAATTTAGACTATGTTTGGAATAATAAGTTATTTTGAAAAAGTTTGAGTGTTTAACCATTACTCAAAAATAATTTAGAATGTATTTTAAACATTTTTTATAAAAAAAGTTTAAATAAAAAGAAGTTTTTTCAAAAACACTTTTTTTCTCAAATCAATTTAAACGGATCCTTCATAATTTAGGATTTTGAAATAAGTAATTTTGTAAAAAGGTTGGTGTGTTGTTAAATTATTATTTTATTAAGGACGTGTAGATACTAGCACACCACTTAAAAAAATTGATTTTGGTTCTCAAATTTTAACCATTTTTTGTTTGTTTTTTTCAAAATAATTTTGGTATGTGTTTTTATTTTGTTTCTAAATATGTAATGCAATAATATAACATGAGACACTAGTGACACATCATACATAAGTTGATAATTATGACTTTTTTAAATTAGAATTTGATTTTTTAATAAAAAATTATATTTCTGACTAATTTTTTTTATTATATGAGGGATTAGGAGAATCGAACATTTGACTTCAAAGTCGATAGTGTCAGTTGAGATGCTCATTTTTAAAAATTAGTTCTTCCTTTTTAAAGTTTAGCAAATAAATAGAACTTCCAAAGTTTACTATTATTTATTTAATTTAAATATCAAGAGGAGAAAATATCTCAAGTTTAACCTACTTGGTAGGTTAATATCATACCAGAGTTGTTTTGATTCGTAATGAAAAACATTTTAAAAATCTAACTCAAATTTTAAAAATTAGGGAAAAGTAATTTTTAAAATCTTTTGTTTTTATTTTTAGAACGTGGCTTAAAATTTTAATATTTTTAAGAAAGAAAAATAACTTAAAAAAAATTGGTAAGAAACAAACTAAAATTTTAAAAACGAAAAAAATAATGCAAGTTATATATTGGTTGGAGAGTGTTTAAGAATGGGTGGTTGGAGAATAAAATAAAACAGAAAGACCAACAGAACATGCAATGGCCCCCCAACATTTTTAATAATTTAAACTTTGAAGTGTTCTACCATTGGCTTTTGCTTTTGTTGATTTTGATTTTTCGAATAATTTATGTGCCACACCACTTCATTAAGAGAAAAATGTTAAATCGTCAATTTAGTCTTCTAATTTGAAAAAAAAAATTTAAGTTTAGTCCCTATGATTTAAACTTAGAATTTATTTTCTATGATTTGATAAATTATTATAATAATAGTTTATAAAGTAGATATTAAATTTTAATTTTTTTTATCATAAGGACTAAATTTTATTTTTCTCATCAAATTTTAACTTTTATTTTCTTTTAAATCATAGGGAGTAAATTTGTAATTTGACAAAAAAAAAGAATATTTTTTTATTTTATTTTTAAAAAATCTATAGAAAATTGGAGGGGATGCCACCTCTCAAATTGGGGGAAAAATATAGCAAAAATAGGATTAAAAAAAAAAAATATAAAGATACAGGAAGAGATACGATGAGTTTTCATTTGGTCTTTACTAGTGTTACGATTTTATCCAGAATTTTGTTTCAATTTGGTTCCTATGTTTCAAGATTTACATTTTTAATTTCATTTTTTTTATTAAGTTCACTTTTAATGTTTTAATGTCTATTAATTAATTAAAAATAATTGTAAAATAAAAACTTAAATTTAATTTAATAACAATGAAAAATAGTGAAATAATTATAATTCTTTTAATTATTTGAAATTATTGAATCAACATTAACACAAAAGACTAAAAGTGAATATTTGGTGAAAAATTGAGGTAAATTAAAAATCGAAGAACCAAATTGAAACAAAACTCAAATCTCAAGCATAAAATTGTAACATTTTGAAACCTAGGGACTAAATTGAAACCAAACTCAAAAGTAAGGAGCTAAATGTGTAACATTTTGAAATCTGGTGACCAAATAGAAACTAAACCCAAAATCTATAAGAAAAAATGTAATTTAAGCTAATAGTATAAATAGGAGGTGAAAAATGTTTATTTTCCTATATATATATATATATATATATATATATATATATATATATATATATATATATATATATATATATATATATATAGACCCTTTATGATATTAAACCGATATGAACAAAAAAAACCTTTTATTTTATTTATTTATTCTCCACAATTTTATTTCAACGACAACTTCACTTTTTATTCTATATCCATTGCTATAACCCTAAAATATTAAGAGGGAGTTTGAGGCACTAAGGTGATTATTATAATCAATGTTTATTATAGTCCGTGGGTTATAATAGCATGTAAAGGTATTTGAAATAGTGATACTATCGTAGATCACTCCAACCACTTAAAGTTGGAGGCCAGACAACTCTATATTAACTCTTGATTCTCTTTACATATAAATGATAACCTTTTAATGTTTTTTAATTGATATGGAAGCAAACCTAATTGATCAAATGATGATTTGGGCTCCATTATCAATGTTAGGCTTTTAAGGGTTTTGACATTGTATGATACATGACCCATAATAGATAGCCCATGATAGAATCTTATAGTTTAAATACAGTGCATCAATATTGAATAATAATACATAAGAATGTATTATTATTTATTAATAATCTCTTAGATTAGCATTCATTCACAGTCCACATATCATCTAAAGCTCGTGAATTTAATTTCTCTTGTGTTAGCTTAGGGCATGAGTTAATTCTCATATCCATCTTTGATCTAGTTGATTAAAACAGTCGAGATGTAGTGTAAAAGAGTACAATCTAAAAATTGTCTACTCAAGTTCTCAATGATATGAGAGAGAGAATCTTGATCAAACAAACAAATATAATTTTTTTTTATTCATTTAGAAAAGATCAAAAAAAAAAAAAAAAAAAAAAAAAAAA